>JASAMX010002640.1:0-12813 GCA_030248175.1 Microlaimidae sp. YZB2_3 | reverse complement strand
ATTTAATTTAATTCAAAAAAAAAGTGGTAGACTAGCATTTAATTTAATTCAAAAAAAAGTGGTAGACTAGCCTTGAAAAATGCTCTAAGAATAGAGCAGGAAAAAGGGGCGATTTTTCCCCGGGCGTATGTTTACACAGAAAAGATGTGGTCTAGTCTGAGATGGAGATTATGTGGACTATAGAAAATTTGCATTTGGTTTGGCCAGCTGGCATAGAGAATCAAAAGTCTTGTTGAAATCAATATACACAACATCAACAATTTGGCCTTTATCAATAGCAGTATTCCAGTCTAATGTACACTCTAATAGTTGGGAACAATTCGATTTTTTTCTTAGAAAGCCATGTTGATGTTTTGTTATCAATTTAAAACGTAAAAGATAACTTAAAAGTTGATCATTTACACAAGACTCCATGATTTTGCACGCGACACAGGTTAAAGATATGGGTCTATAATTATCTGGATTACTGGCGCATCCTTTTTTAAAAACTGCAACTACATCTACTAATGACCATGGGGTTGAAAGACTGAGTAAAAAATGAGACATTGAAAACGGTAGATAAAGGTTCAGCTATGGTGCGAGCAATATTTTTGAAAACAATAGCTGGTAAATTATCTGGCGTATGACTTGACTTGTTTTTTAGTTTTTTAATCGCTTTAAAGATAATACTAGTAGTAATACTAGTAAACTTAATTTTTGAGATTTTAGCTCCAAGAAATTAATTTCTTGTTGTTTTTTTAATTAAAAAATACGTACGTAACTGTGGAATTTACATACATGTAATTTTTTACCTTCTAAACGCAATTTTATTAGTATACTTTTTAGTTAAAAATACAAAAGAAAAATATGCGTTTATTAATTTACAGCTGTAAATTAATTACAAGCAATCTTTATAAAATAGGCCTCTGGGGTATGTTTAGACAAAAAAAAAGTGAAGTAGACATATTTGAACTATCGGAAATAAGTATCTGGTTTGCAATTGCTCACTGTATAAAAACGTAATTTTTATAATATTGGGTTGTTTATACGGCGAGCTATTTACATAACAAAAATGACATTAGATGATTAGCTAAGCGTTTTTTGGCTTAATAAACATAGAAAAAGTACGATGTGCCAAAAATGCACTTATTAAGGAGATAAAACAAGATTTGACAAAAACAACTTAATTTTTAAAGGTTTGTTTTTAAAACTGTTTATTTCAATTCAGATGTCACTTTCAGGTTATTTTAAAAAAATGAATAAAACTTATGCAATTTTTATTGGCTGTTTTAAAGCGATTTTTTTTCTTTGCTAAAACATTCTTTAATGTTCTGTTTTGCAATGACAAACAGTTAGGGCCCGTTCAAACCTGATCCCAGTTCCCAGTTCCCAGATCCCAAAAACAGCAAAAACAAGTGTTCACACCTGTTTCCCAGATCCCAGATCCCAGTTCCCAGAAAGACTTGGAGCGGCCCTCCAACTTTTGGGAAAAAAATAAGGGAAAGGGGGCGGAGAGGAGTCATCGCGCACATATGACACACGCTCAAAGCACGCATACAGATTGTTTTACGTAATAATCCTGTTAATTAAGTTAATTAGATCATTCCCCACTACAGAATATTGATTTTTTGCCAACATGGTTTTGCATATTAATATTTTGTGTTTGTATTTTTGTTTTGTAATTTCGTATTTTTTTATTTTACTGTTCGTCTGACGAAAGTGAAAATTAATATGGCGCGTAATTAAAAACAAAATTAATTACACATATCGTACCGCCGCTCACGCGAAAACAATAAAAAATGATGGGATTAAAAAAATATTTTTTTTATTACGCACGTCAGACCGCGGCTCAAATAAAAAGCAATAAAAAATGATACATATTTATAAAAAAAGTTTTCTGTAATTTTTTCAATTCAGAAATTTAAATGGGATCCCATTTAAATAGGTCCCATTAAAATGGAATCCCATTCAAATAAGCCCCCCACTTAATTGGGATTTATTTAAATGGGACCAAAAGTCAAAGGTCGCATTTAAATGGAACCGGTCCTATTTAAATGTGGCCTTTTGTTTTAAGCACTTTGTTTTCTCATTTTTCTTTATTCTATATTTTTGATTCAAATTCCGTTGTTTGCTTTTTAGATTTAAGTTCTAGTTTTCAAGTTCATTTGGGTTAAACGCACTTTTCAGATCTAAACCTCGCGAGATTAATCCATTATTCTAAACCAAAGGAATCCCTTGTGCATCAAAGGACACCGCGCTCGTAAAGGGACGCCCGCATTTATGTCTAATAACGGGCCCGCGCCTTTCTAATAACCCGCCCGTGGGGCATTCTTTTAGCCATATTCCAACCTTCATTTTGAAGCTCTGTTTTGCCGCTGCTCCTCCGACAACCTATCCCACGGAGCAAAACATATATGACGTAATCACAAATACTATATGACATTTTAAAGCTAAAGAAATTCTGAGGTGAATTACAGGGAAAAAATAAAATTTCATTAAAACATATAAAAAGCATAACTTACAGGAACTATTTGTATAAAAAAGTGTTAAGCATTTAAATTTCTACTAGACAATTGTAAACTTGTAATAAAGTGAGAAACAAAATTATACAAATATATGTTAAACAAGTTTTTTTCAAACAAAAAAAACTAAAATAAGACGCGATAGCGCGCCGTTTACAAATTTCATTTTTTTAGTCGAAAAATAGTTGTTTTAAGAGATTTTTTTTTTTCAATTTTCACACAAGTTTACAATTATTTAATAAAGATTTAAAAGTTTATCATTTTTTATACAAATAATTGCTTTAAGTTATGCTATTTATAATTTCTTATCGTTTAATAATATTTTATTATTGTCTACTCCGAATATACCGTAATATACCCGGGATATACATACCCGGGGTATACCCTGGGTATACCCGGCTTTGTGAATCTTGGCCGGTGTCGTTCTTAGAAAAATCAATCAAGCGGCAAACTAGTACGCGCAAAATGAGCTTTGTTAACTAAGCGTGCATATTTTTTGAACAAAATATCGATTTTTAAAACTTTCTATGGATTAATCTCGCGAGGTTTAGATCTGAAAAGTGCGTTTAACCCAAATAAACTTAAAAACTAAACTTAGATCTAAAAAGCAAACAACGGTTGAATCAAAAATATATAATAAAGAAAAATGAGAAAACAAAGTGCTTAAAACAAAAGGCCACATTTAAATAGGACCGGTTCCATTTAAATGCGACCTTTGACTTTTGGTCCCATTTAAATAAGTCCCAATTAAGTGGGGGGCTTATTTTGAATATATTGTGTAATTTGATAAGAATTGTTAAAATACTTTAATATAAATTACTGAAAGTTTTAAATGATTTCAATGTTAAATAGTCGATTCAATAATGCAAATCATTTGAGACGATTTGCCTTTATAATCACAAGACGTATTTTACATATATTCTCTATTATATCAAAAATATATAAAACAAGAGACAGGGACAGGAATTTTTTACCTAAAAATTATAATGTTGCACGGGGGGGTTTTATTAATGCATAAGAGTAGGGAATGTCCGACTGTGTGTTAAACTTTTGTTCAAATTGTAGGTAGATTATTTCACAGTGTTGATTTTTTATCACGTAGAAATAAAAATTTGCGAACGCAAAACTCCTAGATGAAGTTTTTCAACATACTACACTGTCGAAAAATTCAACATATAAAATCATTTATACGTCCGATGCAACAAAAAACCTAGAATATTTGACAACATTACGTGGAAAAAACCACTGCTGAGTATTTTACGTTCACGGATATTTGCAGTTCGAAGTTTGCAAAATGAAAAATTGTAAACGCAAAATGCATACAACAAATTTTTTTATATAATACTGTGGAATAATTCAAATTATTCAAGATATTTGATGTTTTAACATGTAAAATAATTTATACGTTGGATTCAACAAAAGTGGTGAATATTTGACAACGTCACGTGAAAAAAACATCATCACAGAGTTATTTTATACGTGTGCAGTTTTTTTGTTTGCAAGAATTGCGGTTCTCATGTAGAATAATCTACAGTATACGTAGAAAAATTGTCACGTAGATTATTCAACAAATTGTAGATTATTCCACAACGCGTTGTGGATTTTTTTACATGATAAAAAATTTACACCGTGGAATAATCTACCTATAATTTGAACAACTGTTTAACACACAGTCGGACATTCTCTACTCTTATGCATTTTTGGGAGATATAACCCTCCCCTCTGAAATCGCGTGTTTAGAAATTCTGTACTTGAAGGATTTTCAATGAGTTAAAATTTAAAATTATAAAAGCTTTACTACAAAGCGGCTACTTTTTACTTTGATTTGATACATTGATTGTTAAGATTAATACAGTATTTGTCGAGATATTGCGTTTTCCGTAAACAAAAACCCTCGATTTTTTTGTTAAAAACACCAAGCCACGGCAATGTTTTGATCAAGTTTGCTCAACATTTTTGCCTACACTTCGTATTTTTAGCGAAAAAATCGATTTAAATAATCGATTTTAATCATCATTTTCTGCTAATTTTTTGCACAAAGCGATTTAGTAAAATAGTCTTAGAAAAAATGAGTTATAAAAAGAAAAAAAGAGTTAGAAAAAAAAGAAATATCGCTGTGCGAGAAAATTTTTATTGGGTACACAGAAAATAGCTTGCTCGTGAAAAGTCACAAGTGCAACATTTCTTGTAAAATTTAGGTAAAAAATTCCCTGTCTATTCCCTGTCTCTTGTTTTATATATTTTTGATATAAGCAATGATATTAGAATAACTTCAATATATGTAAAATACGTCTTGTGATTATAAAGGCAAATAAAACCAAGCTGTCCTCGATGATTTGCAGTATTGAATCGACTATTTAACATTGAAATCATTTAAAACTTTCAGTAATTTATATTAAAGTATTTTAACAATTATTTATCAAATTACACAATTTGGAACAAAAATACTATTTTTTAAAGGGTGAAAGTTGACTAATTTATGGTATTTTTTGAAAAGCAGGAATTAAAAAAATTACGCGTTCCAAATCGTTTATTTAAAAAAATTTTATAACCGCACAATTTTAATTGGTCCGTTTACGTTTCCGAGGTCAATCAGATATAATTCAACCGTAGATATCCACTGTCAAACTCTCATCTTAAATAAAATCTACAAACGGCTTTTAATACTCAAGAAATCTTTAAATTTTTAGAATAAGGATTCGTGATTAAAATAAGGAATCTTAATAAAATAAAGAGGCTTTGAAAAATCTTCATATAGCATAATAAACAATAAATATCCTAATATTAAAACAATTAAATTAGCCCTGTGGATAAAATCTTGTATAATGTTTCATTGTTAAAAATGTTTAGAAGCGCTTTAAAATTTGCATTCTTAGGGGTCCTTACCCCGGTTTACCCCGGCTCATTTGACAGCTAAATTGCGGGGCCGGGGCCGTGTCCGGGGTAAAGAAAATTGCGTTTGCCGGGGCCGTGTCCGGGGTAGAAAAAAAAGTGCCGGGGCAAGCCGGGGCCCCGGTCGATCCCTAAACATGGTTTAGATTCTTGTTTTTATTTGTTTGATAAAAATTTTTCATGTGAATTTAGGTTTGGCTAAGGGTTAAGATTCACTATTTTTTAAATTAAAACATTAGTTATGATAAATATCAAAAAAGTTTTATGTTAGAAAATTTGGCAGAAAAAATTTAAGACTAAGAAAACATCTTTTTTCCTAAGCCTAAGCGAAACCTAAAAATCAAGATAAAAGTCTAAAAAGAACTTAAAAGATATTGAAATGCGAAATAATTTACTGCTTAAAGAAAAAAATATTTATTTTGGAATATATTATGCCGAAAATATTTTTTCCAGACACTAAAAAGCTTTTAAAAATATTGTAGGAAGCTTTTAAAACCTTTTACAACTAAAAGTTTGGCTAATTTCCGTGATATATTGCACGAAAATTACGTAATTTAATCAACACTAAAAAACTTGCATAACGTTTTTTTATAGCTGAAGCGGGCCGGCGATGGATCGATGGATTAATTCCATATTGCCGCCTACCACCCTATATCAACACTGTTGTTAATGTAGAATGTTAGTCAAGGCCCCACAAACTACGGTAAGTTACGGTAGATTTTGGACGGAGTCGGAGTCGGTGGAATTTAGTGTTTGCCGTCCAAAATTTAGGGCAAACTCTGATTTACTCGACAAATTTCACTCGATAAGCTGTTTTTTTTTATTTTGCTTCCTAAGCCTAAGCAAAACCGAAAAAACAGCTTATCGAGTGAAAAAACAACTTATCGAGTAAAATTTGTCGAGTGAATCAGAGTTTCCCAAGTCCTTAGTTACGTGCATAGACAATTCTTCTAGTCAGGAGTGTGAGTATTAGATAATATCTCGTGCAATATATTCCCGAAACCTCAAAACTGCACAAACTATTTTTAAAAAATCTATAGTTTTACTGGTTGCAATGTAAACACTGTTTAAATAAACGTAAAAATAACAGTTCAAAATATTTTATGCATAATTTTTCTAAGCCTAAGCGAAACTTAAACATCAAGCTAAACTTTTTATCATGCTATATTTTTATATAATTGTGTATTTTTAATTTTTTTAATAATGAAATTGCATAATATTACTTGGGAACGGAGAACTTGTGTATATGGCTTCAAGGATATTTTGATCGTGAGATATTATGACCCCCTCCTCATAGTTGGGAAGCGGGTCACAATATCTCTTGATTGGGGGAAGTTAGTGTTCGATACAGAACTCTTAACCTCATTTCTGGCACCCTAAAGAACTTTTCCCCAAAAGAAGGCTTTGACTGTTCATAACCGTTTTGGAAACTTGTGTTGAAATTCATTTACCAAGACCAACTGTTTGGCGTGCGCTCTGCGCTGTACGATTTATGAATTTATTTAGTTTCAAGTTTTGTATGTTAATTTCACAACAACAAAAATTTGAGTTTTTATATTGTACACGTTAACATTCATTATTGTTTTTTGACCATTAAAATTTAATCTATTTTAAAAAATTTTAATAAAATCTTGAAGTGTAAACAAGTATGCATGTCAAGTATTGATTACATTTTTTTATTGAACCGTGTTTCTTTTAAATTTGGTTACGTTTATTGGGGTTAAAACTCATTGTAAATGTGTTTTTATGAAAAGGCCAGGCGTTGCGCGCGTTTAAAGTTTACCACTCTAAATGTCACCGCGTACGCTGTACAAACAGATCTAAAGACTCCAGCATCAAAGTTCTTTTTACCCATAGTCAGAACCAGAAGTAGAGTCCTTCATGGATAAATCCCACTCAAGAAATAATTTAAACACGGTTTGATTGAAAAATGCGTTCGCATCTATCAAGGAACCTTAATTTTTTGTTCGAAAACCGTGCAACGACTGCTAAACGTACTATTACTGAACTAAACATATGAAGCGATCCAGCTGTGTGCTAATCATTATTTGGCAAATTATTTCTTACGTGGGGTTAATCCATTTAGTATAAAAGCAGACATTCTGAATAATATCATCGGGAATAATCCCTATTACCTTATTAAACTTGGTAAAATAGATCCCAGTAAAATATATTCGGAAAAATAACTTTCCGTCTCCTTTTTAATGCCATAAGTGGCCGATGATATTATGATAAAATATATCTTGTGTTTTTCCACCTTTTTATCACGGTTTGCAGTGAATAAACTAGCGAAGCGAGTCAGAAACACATCAGAAATTAAACGAACAAATCTTATAATTAAAAACATTACGAACTATTCTGTAAACACAAAATTTCGGCGAGTCTGACTCCGTTTAAAATATACTAAAATTTTAGTCTTTTCGAAAAAAAAATATTTTTTCTAAAAACAGTATTTATTCGGCGTTTTTTTTAATTTTTTGAAGGTTTTTAAACTTGATTTTAAGATTCTCTTTGGTTAAAGAAAAGAAGTTCTTTGCTTTGAATCTTGAAGCTAGATGTTATTTTTTTGAAAAAATTTTATGAAAATTTTCTTTTCACTTAACACCAAACTTTTTCTCCGTAAGTTTAATAATAATTTTTGGAGGTTTTGGAGGGTTTTTTCCTAGTTCTGTGTAAATTCTTTCATAAAACACTTTCGATATGTTTTATTATAATAAACTTTTCATGTTATAATCTTTTTAATATTAATGTAAATAATATATATTTGCCAAATGGCACAATATTGCATTTGTTATCACATAAGTTAAAAATTTCGACTTGTTAGATCAAGTTAGACCATTTTGAATATCGTCCGTTTTTCTCTCAGTCGATAACTCATAGACAGGATTTTCGATGCTCTCTGAAGGTGGTTCTTTCACATAGTCTAAAAAATTTTTAAGTTTACTGAGTATCATGATAATAAAATAATACAAGATAAGTCTATACTAAATTCCCAAAAAAAGTTAGTAATGGAATTCACAGGTAAAATAATTATTCGTGATATTAAGACACAAAACAGCGAGTACTTCCGCATTATGACGCTTGCACAATTTAAAAAATCTAATATACACATTGTAGAATGTAAAAAATACTATATTATGAGAGATTTTTTTATAATTTGATTGGTTTTAGCAATTTATGAAAAGTTTCAATGACTTTACTTTAGTCACCCTGGTTAAAATCCATTGTTCTAAACGGAAGGAATCCATGGGCATCAAAGGACACCGCGCGTATAAAGGGACGCCCGCATTTATGTCTAATAACCTGCCCGCGCCTTTCTAATAACCCGCCCGCGCGGCATTCTTCTAGCCATATTCCCACCTCATTTTGAAGCCCTGTTTTGCCGCTGCTCCTCCGACAACCTATCCCACGGAGCAAAACATATATGACGTGATCACGAATACTATATGACATTTTAAAGCTAAAAAATTCTGAGGTGGTAAAATTTAAAACGTGGCATTATAGATCCTCACTACAAAACCAAGTACGTCATCTCATCTTAATATCGGAATAGAAAACATGTATAAAAAATGGTAGAGTAGGGTTTAGCTGTAAGGTAAGGGAAATTTTTATTCAATTTTTAACATACCCAAGAAGACATGCATTTTTGACACGCCTCAAATAAAGATCACTTAAATAAATTGCTACGAATAAAAATCGCATGCTAAAATAATTTTTCCTAAAAACACTAGTGTAACGAATTTGCTGGCGCTTTTTATTTGTAATAAAAAAAATCAACTAAAAACTTGAAAAAACGTACAAATCGAAGAAGCGTTCGTTTTTATGATTTTTCGTATATAAAGAAAATAAACGGCTGCTCCAATTAGTATGTAAATTAATGTCGCAAGAACAAATCCACACACAAATAAAAATGCAGCCCCAGAATCCATGCAGATAGTTTTTGTTGTTTCACCAAGCTTATAAGTTGATTTCTTGGTACCCTGTCTTTCATTCAAATCTGCAAAATAATTTAGATACAACATATTTAAATTATACAAGCCATTGTTAGTTAAAACAGGAATATTATATATTCAAACGAATGTCGAACTGCACATTAAATTTCACATTAATCTTTCGATCACAATTTTTGAAGAAACTTCAGATTTAAATCGAAAGGTTCAACGCACGCAACTTTTCGTACACAAAAATTGTGAATTTAAATTGTTATCTTATGCTGTGCGGTTGCTACTGAAAAGATCTACTCTATTTTATAAAAAGAAAAAAATAGATTTGAAAAACAAGGTTCATTGCAAAACCATGGAAAACACCAAAAAACCAATTGTCACAGGGAAAACAAGAATTGAAATTTGTTGAAAGAAACAATGTTATTATTCATGGTTGCAAAAATAAGAAGAATGTTTGTTTAAATGAATTTAAATGTCAAAGCAAGTAACTGAAGAGCACATACACAAAGATACTGATGGTTTTAGATACCGAGATAATACTACTAAAAATATAATTTTTTTATAAGGGGGTATCTTTTTTTCTTTAAAACCCATAAGGTTTAACCGAAAGGATACCCAATCATTGCATGTTAAATTATATCTTGGGTATTCTTGCATTTTGCGAAATATAAATAAATAAATAACTATTGTTTTTGACGCGTGTAATACTATTTTTCAAAAACAGTAATTGTACTAAGCCTGAAAGCTGTTTAGAATAGTGATGTTTCCCTGAGCTCCGAACTCCAGAGCGGAGCTTCGTTTTTTTATACTATTTTCATAAATAATTAAAGAGTTATGCCATGAATTATTTTGTCTATAGTTTTTTAAACTAATTTTTTTCAAAACCCATTAAAATCAATAAAAATATGCCTAAAAACGCGCATAAAAAATATACAACATTTTAAAATTAATCCAAAAAATTTTAAGCTAGAAATCGCTATCATTTAAAGTGCAGAACTCCTTTAAAACTTCCTTAAATATCCTAGGCTTCGGAGCATGATATTGAAGGGTACCACAATAAGAACGTTCCTACCATTAGCCTCAACTATTATGACAAAAATTTCAAAACCACCCACCTTTAACATCGTCGCAATCCCTAAAGCAGTATTCCCAGCGTTTTTGTTTGTCGGTAGTGTAACACCACGGAGCTCTAAAATCCGAATTTCTACAGAAATTGTGGTCGCCCAGATGCCATTTCTTCTGGCTTTCTTCTTCTGTATATGCTTCGTGCGGAATGTGAGTATCGTTGGAGAGCCAGTTTTGACATTCGCGCCCCGATTTGGTTCTGGAGCGCTGACCCAAATACGATGTCGGACTACGGCACTCCATATCGTGATTCCAAGCACAGTTTCTGTCTTTGTCTATACACGAATCTAAAATCAATAAGAGTATTATTTAATTTAATTTAATGATATCTTTTATCGATTAAGCGCGTGTTGACTACCGATCGTAAGGCGTGAATTACTGTTTACAAAAGTCTACCAAATAAATTGATTTTGATTTTGATTTTTTTAAAAACTAACAGAAAATTATGTCTTTTAGAGTGCTTCGTTTAGTTTTTTATAATGCGATTAATAAGCTAAAAAACTTATAAACAACCACAATATGGAAAAGAAAAACAACTAATTCCCACGTACACCGACTCCACTACAAACACAAATAAAAATTTTTTTATTTATTTTTTACCTTACCAACTAAGTTTTATTTTATCGTACGTAATTTTTACAAATATTGAAGTTCTGGTTAACCCTAGTAAAGTTCTTAAATTATATAAGAAGTTTGGTAAAATTAATTAAGCTTTTTGAAAAAAATATCATCATGTTTAGCTCCAATTTAATGTTTAGCTTTTAACCTTAAATATTGGGGAACTCTAATCACAAGGAAATAGAGAAACAGTTATAAAATTCACAACATGCGAAATAAAAAATACGTCGTTGTTTTCGGGGAAAAATTAAAATAATAATTGCCTAGAATTTTTTTGTTTTTGAAAATTGGCAAAGTCCACTATTTGCAAATTATATTTCTGAAAATACTTTTTCTTTAAATGTTTGTCGTGGAAATCTTATTTTTTAGATTAAAAGTGCGAAAAAAAATTATACATTATACTTTCACAGTTAGAAAAACAATATTCCCATCTTGTGTCAGGCGAGGTAGTGTAACACCACGGAGCTCCAAAGTCGGTATTTCTACAATAATTGTGATCTCCCGTAAGCCAATTTATAATATTTTCCTCCAGGAAATGCTGATCCAAAGGCGTGTGCGTCTTGCTACTATTCCATTTTTGACAAGGTATTCCATTTCTTGTAGTGTTTTTTATCCCTGTGTAGGAGTCAGGACGACTGCATTGGGGACCGTGGTTTTCAGCGCAGTTTTCTGTCTTGTTTACACAACTGCCTATGAAATTCAAGATTTTATTCATTTTTTTTAAATTATAATAATTTTGAAATATTCTAGGTTTTCTTTAGTTCTTTTTTTGTCCCAAAATTTCGTGCATTGGCGACAAAACTCGACATCAAAGCTGTTATATGTCGCTAACAGAGCGGCGGGCGTGATGTTATGGGCGTGTGTCCCAGCGTAACTCATATTTTTGGCTATCAAATGAAATGGTAAAAAATTGTTTAACTGTGAGTGTTGTCATCACTAAGGTCGATGAAAAAAATCTAGTCCACAAAAAACAGATCCGAAATGTGGTTTGGTATGCTATTATCACAAGCATTTCGGGTATTTCTTGAAAATTTGAGCAAAATCTGTTTGTTAAATATTTTTATTAACGTGTTAAAATGCGCGATTTTTTGCGATTTTAAAACGAATTTAGTTTTCAAGCCCCGAGTGCTTTTAAAACGTTTGGCACTTTCTCTCTCTCTCTCTCTGCACATAAGATTAGTATACATAAAAAACCTACGTATCAATCGTGCGTACTTTTTTTGATAATTTTTGAGAAATGAACCCCCAAAATTTTAAGAGGGTAAAACAAAATTCACTTTTTTGTGTTTCTGAAAACTTTTTCGAAACTACAAAGAGTAAATGCTGGATAAAGTTTTTTATTGTTTCAATACAAAAAAATTGTCTGTATCGGGTGGTTCATAATAAAAAATTTTTTTAAGATTAATAAAAATATAGAAAAATAAACCAATTGGATGGGGTTTTTGATTTCATATGAGATAGTTTGCACCAACGAATCGAAAGGTTCAGAAAAAGATTGAAAATTTATTGCAATCACTGTCGTTGTACATGCAGCCGCAATTTTATTTCATGGAAAAGTGCTAGAAACTGAGCTATTTTATGTTTGTAAAAATATATTCCAAGTCAAGAAATTCGTTATTTTGCGGCCATTATATATCATTTTGTAACATAAAACACCAGGTTCACATCCACGTCCAAACCTTATTCACCAAAAATGGACAAAAAGAAAGCGATATGCTTTTAAACAAAAAAAA
>JASAMX010002638.1:0-12697 GCA_030248175.1 Microlaimidae sp. YZB2_3 | reverse complement strand
TTTTACCTACAGTATATGAGTGCCGAAATTACACTATTTTATTTTTATAACGATTGCTTACCACAGACGTCTAACGTAAACCATGGAGCTAAAAGTTCTGGAAAAATAGACTAAATTTTACCAGGACAGTTTAATTTTTAAACCAATTTATTGCGTAATTATGAAATGCCCATGTTCTAAAAACGAGTAACAAATTTATTTTTTATAAATCACATAATTTCACATGAAAATATCATAACATAACAAATAAAAAGTTCACGAAAGTTATCTACATATAATTAGCTCTCATTTGAGCTATCAAACGTCGTATTCCGTCCAGGATTACCAAAGATATGGTCCAAAATCAAAAATGCCCAATTGGGAAAAGTGCCGAAATTAAATGCACTACCCTATACCGGCTTATTCTAAGGTGTAAGATAATAAAATTTCATTCACGATAAAAAGATTTAAAAACCATAATTTACAGCAATTATTAGTATCAAAAAGCAATAAGCTTTTAAATCTGTATTAGAAAATTGTAAACTTGTGTGAAAAATGGTGGAAAATTTTTTTTGGACAATGTTGATAGTCACCCGTATCATGGGTTTGGGAACTAATAAAGAATTTGCAAAAATCTTTCCTTCAAAGCTATAGCTGCCTGTCGTTTCTTCGTTAAAAATAGTGGCTTAGCTCCTAATAGTAGCCTATACCTCTATTAGTAGCCTACACTGTTACACCCATTGAAAAAATAGTAGCCGAGGCTACTTAGTACTTAGTATAAATTCGGTAGTTAAAAAGCTTCCAAACACTTAAGGCTGATTCATAGTTATGACAAAACGTCTTTTGGACTTTGTCCAAAGGACAAATTACAGCGTAAAAACGTTCTTTGAACTTATTTACACGAACTTTGAACTTATTTGAGCTTTTTGTTTTATTTACACGCGAGTTTATTTATTCAGAAAATTTTTTTAATAATGTTATTATTTTGGCGTGTTATATTTTTTTAATGTTTTTTTAATATTTAAATGGTCATTTAATTCCATTTTTTATTTTATTTTCTTTCTAATAATTTTTTAAAAAAATTTTTAATAAAAAGTTATATTTTTTTTTAAAAAGTTTTAGTTAAGTATCTTTGTATGTAAACTTTATTTTTCTCAAACCACTGCTTGTTTTTTCATTGCATGTATTAGAATAAACTTATAAAATAAGCATTTTGTATTTTATGCTAATCTAATAACTGTTTTTATATTTGTTTTATAATGTAAAAATTTATACAAAAAATTATAAAATAACTCAGTAGTTTATTCTAATTTGTAACATAAGTATAATAGCCCCCGCTGATGACGTGCAACTATTATGCTTATTTGTACATTACGTGTTCGGGGAAGCACAGAAACACGTGATTTTTATGTTTTTTTGTTTTATTATTTTGTGTATCTGCAACTTTAGGTATGCTCAGTTAACTAACCTAACATTTTTTGTTTGCTATTAAAGGACAACGTGCTCATACTTTTTTGTCCTTTGGACTTTTCCTTTTGGATTTTGTCCTTTGGATTTTGTCCAAAGGACAAATTTTAAGTAGCATTCATACTTCGTCAAAAAAAAGTCCAAAGGACGCTTTGGCTTGTCCAAAAGACGTTTTGGCTTATCTAAAATTGTCCTTTGGACTTTGTCCAACGGACAATTGGAGAATTTGGACTTTGTCCAACGGACGTTTTGTTATCAGTGTGAACCAGCCTTTAATCTGCCAAAAACACCTTTTTATCATCAAATAACAGAACTATTAATCCATTCTGTTGTGTGTTGTGTCATCATCTCAAATACTTTTTTTTCAACAAAATCAAATTTGCGACTTTATTGTCGCCAACACAAACGAACGACAAATTAACCAGGAATGCTAAACGTGGCTATCTAATATAAATATAAAAAAACAACTAAAAAAGGTTGGGACAAAAAAATCCCCAAAAACTACTAAAAAAATAAAACTTAAAATAATAGAGAGAGGTAAAGCAGCGCAGTAAAGCAAAAATAATAGAAGTTTAAAATGATTACATGTATTAATTTAAAGTTAAAACGGTTGCGTTTCGCCCCTGATTTCGAACGTATTTTTTAATGCCCAATAAGCAATGTAAAGGTCGGGGCTCATCAGCGAAATCCAGTACATTATTTAAAGAAAGAATAGAAATTAAAAATAAAATATATAAAAAAAATTTATAAAAAAGGCGTTAGTAAAACTCAAAATCACAGAAGTAAATCACGCACAAACAACAAAGAAATGAGCAATCCAGTCATTTACATCGAAATTAATCACGAGAGAATTAACTTTTTATTGTATTGTCTACATAATACATTTAAAAACAAAAATTCAAAAAACATCATAACTTTTTATGTTAAAAATATCAAACACTTAACAAGAGTAGATTTATACCTAACAAAAAATCTTTTTAATTGTTCAATAAGTTTATTTTTATTAAAACCTAACTGTAAAAATTCAGAGTTTAAGTCAGTAATTTTTTCAGCAAAACGTTTATGATTGGTGCATATACGTGCAAATTCTAACCACTTGAGTAAAAATACATTTAAACCGATTCGTTCGCTAACATTACTAGATTTTCGAACATAACGTACGACTTGAAAACTAAATTAGTCAGTTTTATTATAGGCAAATAAAATCTAGCTGACCGCGATATTTGCAGTATTAAATCGACTATTTAACAACAAAAACATTCAAAATTTTTCACTCAAATGGATTAATAACAAAGCGTAAAAACTGTATCATACTAATTATTTATCAAATTAATTAAATAGTAACCTAAATTCAAATTTTTTAATCGCTAAAGTTGGTTAATTTTTGTATATTTTGTGAAAAGGTGAAATTAAAAAAAATCTGCGTTCTTATTTGTTTTTTTTTTTAAATAAAAAAAACGACATTACCGCACTATTTCAATTGGTCTCTTTATGTCTGCATTCTAATTTTACCGCATTCTACCAGCATTCTACCGCACAATTTTAATTTTCAACGTCAGCCAGATATAATTCAACCATAAAAACATTATATCTAATTTTCCATAATTATTCATATTTATATTAAGATCTAAATAATTAACTATTTTATCTGAGAGAGTAATATCCTTTGCTCTACCAAAGTCACCTTTTTTTATCATCAAATAACAGAACTATAAATCCATTCTGTTGTGTGTTGTGTCATCATCTCATACATATACTTTTTTCAGCACAATCAAATTTGCGACTTTATTGTCGCCAACACAAACGAACGACAAATTAACCAGTAATGCTTAACGTAGCTATCTAAATTGACTCGTTACTTAAGATGACAGTAATTATTTCAATATATAACTACCCTATTTGCAAAACAAATTTAATGGGTTAGCTTGACTATCCTTAACAACTAATATTAAAATATGGGTAAATAATATTTAAAAAATATTAGCTTAAAGATTGTACAAGCCATGTATAAATTTAAAGCACTCATATGAACCAGTTTTATCTTTTTGACTTTTTAATTTTCTCATTAATTTTTTGTGGTGATTTCACAGTATTTAGAAAATTTCAGATAATGCGATATAAAAAGTTATATAGGTCACGCACCAATTCTGTCAAGTACATTTTTACGAAGCTCATCTACTTTTACTAACCTTCTCATTATTCTGTAGTTACTTTTTTTGTACTTCTTACTGTAGGGTCTAACATTGAAAACATTACAATTATTGGCGGAAGGCCCTTATTAAGGTGGAACGATATAGATATAGGATACCTTGTCGGTTTTTGTGTATAACTCGTGCCATACGTGACAGACAGAAGCAAACTAATATTGGAAGAAATAATATTTTTTCCGGTCAGTTCAGTATCCTTAACATTTATGGTTACATTCCACGTTTAGATATGCTTCGTTGAAAAAAAGGCATTTTAAAACAGTTTTGGCCAATTTAACAAAACCGGAGTTAATATTTCGTGATAAAAATTTAACTTACGTTAAATACACCAAATGTACATTTCCACGAAAATGTTCAAGCGAAATCCCTACTATAGAAATTTTTCAGTTTCGTTTTATTGCTAAATTTTTTAAATAAAAATAAAAAGACATGCTAGTAGAGATTTTGTTAAAAACTTAAAAACTGACTCGGAATTATGGTAAAACTGCTGTGTTAAAAATTGGGAACAAACTAATTCCTATCAAATGACTAAAATGCTATCGTTTATTAATACTGTTTGTTCACCATTGAACCGTTTTTTTTAAAAACTAGATTTTAGGAATCAACCGTAAGATGGCTCAATCGCCGAGTAGTTAGAGCGTGGGGCTCGCATCCCTGAAGCTGTAGGATCGAATCTCCCCCCTGGGCAATATTTTTAACGTCGAAAAAACTTTTTGCCTTAAATTTTCAACTTTTTAATTAAAAAAGTGTTCATTATTCAAGATACGCTAAATCGGAAATGAGAAAAATACAATATTTTTAGTAATGAATTTTATTAATGTTTTGTATTTTTGACATGTATTTCATTGGTGTCATTTGATGATTGTGGACGATATAAATTTTTTACAGAAAAATGAATGTCAAAAATTGAATCAGCAGGTCTATTTACTTTAGTAAAAATTAATTAGAAAAGTTCTGCCGTCAAAATCTAACTGTAAAGTGGTAACAAGATTTTTTATTCTATTTTCAATAAAAAAAAGTCAATAAAAATATTATAATTTAACATAAATGCAAACACAACATAAAAAACACTGAAAATTATTGCGTTTTTAGCACAAAAAACTAATATTTAAAAAAAAACCAAATGTTTAATGTGCCAAGGTTTCTTCGGTTTTAATTACTTTTTTAAACAGCTCGTTTTCGGGTCCGGCACAAAAGAGTCCTGAAAAAAATCGCAACTGGCACAAAAGAGTCCTGGCACAAAAGAATCCCGGCACAAAAGAGTCCTGGAGAAAATGCATTCATGCGCTCAAGCGCTGCAAGCGCTGAAGTCGGCACAAAACAGTCCTGATATATGTTATAAACCTTTTTATAAATATTATAAAAGATTACGACAGAATTCCGAATGTACAGAAAGATTTTGCATGATGATTATATTAATAATGGGAGATGAGATAAAAATGGATACCACAAATACCTAAAAAGTAGTTATATAATGAATCAAAAACACATAAAAAAGTAAATTTTAATAAAAAAGTAAATTGTAATTAAAAAAATTGAATATACCATTAAAATAAATATTAAATGATGAATCTATTACTAAAACGAACATAACCTCCTAATATAATTGCGAAATTCTCTTTGATACATTTGAATTTGCTATCGTTAACCTTTATAGTTTTTTAAATCTTTTGTGTAGTTTTTTAAACAATTTTTTACTTTTAAAGAGGTATACTTTACTTTTAAAGCAAAAAAATAGGTGATTTAAAAAAAGGAAAAGTTAATAGAAGTGATTTTTCTACCCTTCAATATCAAGCTCCGGGGCACGCCAGCCATTTCAAGCAGATGGAGAGACTTGTTTGATTATGTTTTAATTTATTTTATACGCATTTTAGGCTATTTTATCGTTTAAATACACGTTGAAAAAAATTTAGTTTAAAAAATTCTGTTTTCTCCGGAAAACATTAATAGTTAAATACCGGTTAATTGTTGTTAAACATGGCTACAGTATAAGTTTTTACTGCGCCACTTTTTAAAAATTAACAATAAAGCGCAAATTTGATTGGCGAAAAAAGATATGTATGAGATGATGACACAACACACAACAGAATGGATTTATAGTTCTGTTATTTGATGATAAAAAAAGGTGACTTTGGTAGAGCAAAGGATATTACTCTCTCAGATAAAATAGTTAATTATTTAGATCTTAATATAAATATGAATAATTATGGAAAATTAGATATAATGTTTTTATGGTTGAATTATTATATCTGGCTGACGTTGAAAATTAAAATTGTGCGGTAGAATGCTGGTAGAATGCGGTAAAATTAGAATGCAGACATAAAGAGACCAATTGAAATAGTGCGGTAATGTCGTTTTTTTTATTTAAAAAAAAAAACAAAAAAGAACGCCGATTTTTTTTAATTTAAACATTTAAAAAAAAATAAAAAAAAAAAACAAAATTATGGATTAAAAAATTTTAATTTTTGTTACTATTTAATTAATTTGATAAATAATTAGTATGATACAGTTTTTACGCTTTGTTATTAATCCATTTGAGTGAAAAATTTTGAATGTTTTTGTTGTTAAATAGTCGATTTAATACTGCAAATATCGCGGTCAGCTAGATTTTATTTGCCTATAATAAAACTGACTAATTTAGTTTTCAAGTCGTACGTTATGTTCGAAAATCTAGTAATGTTAGCGAACGAATCGGTTTAAATGTATTTTTACTCAAGTGGTTAGAATTTGCACGATATGCACCAATCATAAACGTTTTGCTGAAAAAATTACTGACTTAAACTCTGAATTTTTACAGTTAGTGTTTTAATAAAAATAAACTTATTGAACAATTAAAAAGATTTTTTGTTAGGTATAAATCTACTCTTGTTAAGTGTTTGATATTTTTAACATAAAAAGTTATGATGTTTTTTGAATTTTTGTTTTTAAATGTATTATGTAGACAATACAATAAAAAGTTAATTCTCTCGTGATTAATTTCGATGTAAATGACTGGATTGCTCATTTCTTTGTTGTTTGTGCGTGATTTACTTCTGTGATTTCGAGTTTTACTAACGCCTTTTTTATAAATTTTTTTTATATATTTTATTTTTAATTTCTATTCTTTCTTTAAAATAATGTACTGGATTTCGCTCATGAGCCCCGACCTTTACATTGCTTATTGGGCATTGAGAAAATACGTTCGAAATCAGGGGCAAAACGCGACCGTTTTTAACTTTAAATTAATACATGTAATCATTTTAAATTTCTATTATTTTTGCTTTACTGCGCTGCTTTACCTTTCTCTATTATTTTAAGTTTTATTTTTTAGGTAGTTTTTTGGGGATTTTTTTGTCCCAACCTTTTTTAGTTGTTTTTTTATATTTATATTAGATAGCCGCGTTTAGCATTCCTGGTTAATTTGTCGTTCGTTTGTGTTGGCGACAATACAAGTCGCAAATTTGATTTTGTTGAAAAAAAAAAGTATTTGAGATAATGACACAACACACAACAGAATGGATTAATAGTTCTGTTATTTGATGATAAAAAGGTGTTTTTGGCAGATTAAAGGCTGGTTCACACTGATAACGAAACGTTCTTTTGGACAAAGTCCAAATTGTCCAATTGTCCGTTGGACAAAGTCCAGAAGGACAATTTTTAGATAAGCCAAAACGTCTTTTGGAACAAGCCAAAGCATCCTTTGGACTTTTTTGACTTTTTTTGAACGAAGTAAAAATGCTACTTAAAATTTGTCCTTTGGACGAAGTCCAAAGGAGAAAATACCAAAGGAAAAGTCCAAAGGAGAAAAAACATATGAGCACGTTGTCTTTTAAGTTCAAAGAACGTTTTTACGCTGTAATTTGTCCTTTGGACAAAGTCCAAAAGACGTTTTGTCATAACTATGAATCAGCCTTAAGTGTTTGAAAGCTTTTTGACTTCCGATTTTATACTAAGTACTAAGTAGCCTCGGCTACTATTTTTTCAATGAGATCATTAGAGTCTAGGCTACTAATTAGAGGTATAGGCTACTATTCAAAAGCTAAGCCGCCCTCTTTTTAACGAAGAAACGACAGGCAGCTATAGCTTTGAAGGAAAAGATTTTTGCAAATTCTTTATTAGTTCCCAAACCCATGATACGGGTGACTATCAACATTGTCCAAAAAAACTTTCCACCATTTTTCACACAGAGTTTACAATTTTCTAATACAGATTTAAAAGCTTTATTGCTTTTTGATACTAATAATTGCTGTAAATTATGGTTTTTAAATTTTTTTATCGTGAATGAAATTTTATTATCTTACACCTTAGAATAAGCCGGTATACGGTTCAATGCCATTAATTTCGGCACTTTTTATTTCCCCAATTGGGCATTTTTGATTTTGGACCATATCTTTGGTAATCCTGGACGGAATACGACGTTTGATAGCTCAAATGAGAGCTAATTATATGTAGATGACTTTCGTGAACTTTTTATTTGTTATGTTATGATATTTTTATGTAAAATTATGTGATTTATAAAAAATAAATTTGTTACTCGTTTTTAGAACATGAGGGCGGGGATTTCAGTAATTGACGCAATAAGAATTGGTTTAGGAGGGGGAAATTAGAACTGTCCGGGGGTAAAATTTAGTTCTATTTTCCGAACTTTCAGTCCCCGTGGTTCTACGTTGCGTCTGTGGTGAGCAATCGTTATAAAATAAAAAAGTGTAATTTCGGCACTCATATTCTGTAGGTAAAAACGGGTAACAATTTTTTTTATTATAAATCACACAATTTCACCTAAAAATATCATAACATAACAAATAAAAAGTTCACGAAAGTCATTTACATATAATTAGCTCTGATTTGAGCTATCAAACGTCGTATTCCGTCCAGGATTACCAAAGATATGGTCCAAAATCAAAAATGCCCAGTTGGGAAAAGTGCCGAAATTAAATGCACTACCCTATACCCGGCTTATTCTAATGTGTAAGATAATAAAATTTCATTCACAATAAAAAAATTTAAAAACCATAATTTACAGCAATTTCCCGTATCAAAAAGCAATAAGGATTTGAGTATATTATTGAATTGTAAACTATTGTGAAAAATGGTGGAAAAAATTTTTTTTGGACAAATGTTGAATAGTCACCCCTATCATTGGGGTTTTGGGGAACTAATAAAAGAATTTGCAAAAAGCTTTGGTTGCCTTCAAAGCTATAAGCTGCCTGTCGTTTTCTTCGTTAAAAATTAGTGGCTTAACGCTAATAATCATATACCATATTTATTAGTTAGCCCTACAGCTGTTACACCCATTGAAAAAATTAGCCGAGGCTACTTGGTACTTCGTATAAATTCGGTAGTTAGGAAAAAACTCGCCAGACACTTAAGGCTGATTCGTAGTTATGAAAGGGGGGGGGGGGGGGGAGTGCAAAGGACGAATTACAGCGTAAAAAACGTTCTTTAGAACATAAAAGGACAACGTGCTCATACTTTTTTGTCCTTTAGACTTTTCCTTTTTTTGGATTTTGTCCTTTAGAAACTTTGTTCCGAAGGATAAATTTTAGTCACATTTCATACTTCGTCAAAAAAAAAGTCAAAAAAAGTCAAAAGGAACACTTTGACTTTTCCAAAAACATTTTTAGGCTTATATTTAAAATTATCCTTTGGACTTTGTTCCAACGGACAATTGGAACAATTTTGAACTTTGTCCAACGAACGTTTTTCTTGGACCCACCTTAATCTGCCAAAAGTACATTTTTTTATCCATTCGAGGGAAAAAGGAAACCGTTATGTTGTGTGTTGTGTCATCATCTCAAATATTATTTTTTCGACAAAATCAAGATCGGGGTTATTGTCGCCGACGCGTTCGAAGGACAAAAATTAACCAGGAATGCTAAACGTGAGGTATCTCATCTAAATATTCAAAAAAAACAACTAAAAAAAACAGGGACAAAAAAATCCCCAAAAAACTACTAAAAAATTAAAACTTGAAATAATAGGGAGAAGCAGCGCAGTAAAGCAAAAATAATAGAAGTTTAAAATGATTACATTGTATTTTAATTTAAAGTTTAAAACGGTTGCGTTTCGCCGCTAATTTCGAACATTATTTTAATGCCCAAATCAGCAATGTAAAGGTCCAGAGTTAATCAGCGAAATCCGGTACATTATTTAAAGAAAAGAATAGAAATTAAAAATTAAGAATATATAAAAAAAAATTTATAAAAAAGGCGTTAGGTAAAACTGAAATTCATAATAAGTAATTTAGCGCACAAAGATGGGAGGCAATCGCAGGGGGCTCATTTACAGTCAAAATTAATCACGAGAGAATTTGAGTTTTTATTGTATTGTCTACATAATACATTTTAAACAAAAATTCAAAAAACATCGATAACTTTTTATGTTCAAATTATCAAACACTTAGCCCGAGTAAGGATTTATACCTAACAAAAAATCTTTAGTATATTTTCAAATAAGTTTATTTTTATTAAAACCTAAGTATGAAAATTTAGGAGTTTAGTCAGTTTTTTTTCAGCAAAACATTTATGATTGGGTGCATATACGTGCAAATTCTAACCACTTGAGTAAAATATACATTTAAACCCGATTCGCTCACTAAGCATTTACTAGATTTTCAAACATAACGCCCGCTTAAAAACTGCAATTAGTCAGTTTTATTATAGGCAAATAAAAATCTAGGCTGACCGCGATAGTTTTTGCAGTATTAAATCGACTATTTAACAACAAAAAACATTCAAAATTTTTCACTGAAATGATTAACAAAGTGTAAAATCTATCATACCTGAATTATTTTTTATACGAATTAATTAAATAGTAACCTAAATTCAAATTTTTAATCGCTAAAGTTGATTAAATTATTTATATTTTGTGAAAAGGTGAAATTAAAAAAATCTGCGTTTTATTTGTTTTTTTTTAAATAAAAAACAATAGGACGCAGATTTTTTTTAATTTCACCTTTTCACAAAATATACAAAAATTAACCAACTTTAGCGATTAAAAAATTTGAATTTAGGTTACTATTTAATTAATTTGATAAATAATTAAGTATGATACAGTTTTTACACTTTGTTATTAATCCATTTCAGTGAAAAATTTTGAATGTTTTTGTTGTTAAATAGTCGATTTAATACTGCAAATATCGCGGTCAGCTAGATTTTATTTGCCTATAATAAAACTGACTAATTTAGTTTTCAAGCCGTACGTTATGTTCGAAAATCTAGTAATGTTAGCGAACGAATCGGTTTAAATGTATTTTTACTCAAGTGGTTAGAATTTGCACGTATATGCACCAATCATAAACGTTTTGCTGAAAAAATTACTGACTTAAACTCTGAATTTTTACAGTTAGGTTTTAATAAAAATAAACTTATTGAACAATTAAAAAGATTTTTTGTTAGGTATAAATCTACTCTTGTTAAGTGTTTGATATTTTTAACATAAAAAGTTATGATGTTTTTTGAATTTTTGTTTTTAAATGTATTATGTATTGACAATACAATAAAAAGTTAATTCTCTAGTGATTGATTTCGATGTAAATGAGTGGATTGCTCATTTCTTTGTTGTTTGTGCGTGTGATTTACTTCTGTGAGTTTTCAGTTTTACTTTAACGCACTTTTTTATAAATTTTTTTTTATATATTTTATTTTTAATTTCTATTCTTTCTTTAAATAATGTACTGGATTTCACTAATGAGACCCGACCTTTACCCTTGCTTATTGGGCATTGAGAAATACGTTCGAAATTGCAGGGCAAATACGCAACAGTTTTAACTTTAAATTAATACATGTAATCGTTTTAAAACTTCTATTATTTTTGCTTTACTGCGCTGCTTTACCTCTCTCTATTATTTTAAGTTTTATTTTTTCCAGTAGTTTTCGGGGATTTTTTTGTCCCAGAGCCTTTTTTAGTTGTTTTTTTATATTTATATTAGATAGCCACGTTTAGCATTCCTGGTTAATTTGTCGTTCGTTTGTGTTAGCAACAATGCAAGTCGCAAATTTGATTTTGTTGAAAAAAAAGTATTTGAGATGATGACACAACACACAACAGAATGGATTAATAGTTCTGTTATTTGATGATAAAAAGGTGTTTTTGGCAGATTAAAGGCTGGTTCACACTGATAACAAAACGTCCGTTGGACAAAGTCCAAATTGTCCAATTGTCCGTTGGACAAAGTCCAAAGGACAATTTTAGATAAGCCAAAACGGTTTTGGACAAGCCAAAGCGTCCTTTGGACTTTTTTGACTTTTTTTTGACGAAGTATGAATGCTACTTAAAATTTATCCTTTGGACAAAGTCCAAAGGACAAAATCCAAAAGGAAAAGTCCAAAGGACAAAAAAGTATGAGCACGTTGTCCTTTAAGTTCAAAGAACGTTTTTACGCTGTAATTTGTCCTTTGGACAAAGTCCAAAAGACGTTTTGTCATAACTATGAATCAGCCTTAAGTGTTTGGAAGCTTTTTAACTACCGAATTTATACTAAGTACTAAGTAGCCTCGGCTACTATTTTTTCAATGGGTGTAACAGTGTAGGCTACTGATTAGAGGGTATAGGCTACTATTCAGGAGCTAAGCCACTATTATTTTAACGAAGAAACGACAGGCAGCTATAGCTTTGAAGGAAAGATTTTTGCAAATTCTTTATTTAGTTCCCAAACCCATGATACGGGTGACTATCAACATTGTCCAAAAAAAATTTTCCACCATTTTTCACGCAGTAGTTTACAATTTTCTAATACAGATTTGAAAAAGCTTATTGCTTTTTGATACTAATAATTGCTGTAAATTATGGTTTTTAAATTTTTTTATCGTGAATGAAATTTTATTATCTTACACCTTAACAATAAGCCGGTATAGGGTAGTGCATTTAATTTCGGCACTTTTCCCAATTGGGCATTTTTAATTTTGGACCATATCTTTTACGTTAATTACTGGACGGAATACGACGTTTGATAGCTCAAATGAGAGCTAATTATATGTAGATGACTTTCGTGAACTTTTTATTTGTTATGTTATGATATTTTTATGTAAAATTATGTGATTTATAAAAAATAAATTTGTTACCGT
>JASAMX010002636.1:0-50916 GCA_030248175.1 Microlaimidae sp. YZB2_3 | reverse complement strand
TCCACATCTGGATTACCGTTCTCAAGTTTACAATCGTTAGAAATATCTGCCCAATTAATATTTGCTAGGAATTTTAAAATAGCTTTGTAATTTGCTTTTCTAAAATTTGGCACAATTGAAACCTGTATTGGACATTTTTTAGGTACATCAATTTTAAATTCAATACTACAATGATTGCATGTTCGAAAAAAAGGTGGACTAATTATTACATTTTTTATTATTGAGTCAACTGAGCAGAAAATCAAATCTAAAATATTTTCTTCACGTGTAGGCTCGTTTACATACTGTTTTAAGTTATTTCGAATGTAAGAATCCAAATATTCTTTCGAGCATATATTGCCTAATGTGAAAGGTAAAACCCAATTAATGTTTTTAAAATTGAAATCACCTAAAACTACTACTGGTTCATTTGTTATAGATATAAAATCAATAAGAGAGCCAAGTAGCTTGGTTTTTTCAAAATCGTTTGTTAGCAAGGGCGGAAAATACACTGTTAAAAATCTGTATTTATTTTTGTTAGGAAGAAAAAGATCAAAGGCTATATGTTCGATTTCTGCAAATTTTTCTGGAGTTTTTATTTCAACAAACTGTAAATTTTCCTTTATAAAAACCGCCACACCTCCTCCTCTCCCGTTTCGGTCGTATCTTAGTAAAGAGAATTTTTGGTTTGTAACAAAAAAGAATTATTTATATCATCTGTTAACCAGCTTTCGGTAAAAAATAAAATATCAAAATTTCCAGATCTAAGTAATACTTGTAAATTATTAATTTTGTTAACAAGCGATCTCGCATTAATACTTAAACACTTTAAAAGAACTATTTAACCTTTTACCCGCCGAATTTATTTTTTTGAACCGTTAAAAACCCGAGCCTGTTTTTGCTGAAATGACGTATTAGGATCCAAATTGTTTCTGATCATGTCGTCCTTTTTGCACACGTACCAATCTTCCGGTTTTCGTGGCCTGCGATTAACAACATATTGGTCTGTGCGCTCTTTCTCGTTTAACATATTTCTGTGTTCATAAAGGTATTTTATCTAGGTACATTCCGATCTGGTGTAGGAGGCCCTGACAAATACTTCTTTATAAACGTCTATGTTCTTTAAATGGCGGGCTCAAGAAAGGATCAAATCACGTTCCGCCGACCTTTCAAACCGAAGCTTCAGGAAGCGGGGGCGGTTAGGTGCTTCTCTGCCTATGCGAAAAACTTCCTGGATTCTAGGGCATGCCTGATCGTTGGGAAATAGAGATCTTAGAAACCGATCCGCAGATGAGTAGTCGTTATCTGACTCGGGAAATCCGGAGACGACAGCAAACTTGCTGTTGTCGTCTTGGAGTTTCTTTTCGTATAGCTGTGAGGTGACATTTGACAAAATTCGATCAACTAAGGACTGGGGCTTAGACGGCAGGATTTTCTTTTTACCACCGCTTTTGACAATTGTCGTCCATGGAATAGGCCCGTCATCGCCACCATCATCCTCAGGAAATTCCTCGGGTTCATTTGCCAGCATCTCGGTTCTTAAAACGAGTGTATCGAGCTTTTTCGAAATGTCAAACTGCTCTGCAATTTGATCGTAACAAGGCGGACAAATAATTGGAATCTTGATTTTATCCACCTGAGCGGAGGTTAACCCCATACACGCAAGGTGCATGGGTCCCTTGCATAGCTGACACGAAGCTGGGATCTGGCGGCCTAGATCACCGGAACAAGACCTGCAAGTCAACATATGGCAGTAAAGTGGCGAAAGTTAGATAAACTTATTCCAAATGTCGAAAGACACCTGCCAATCAATTGAGTTTCGTAGCGTTTGAAATTTTAAAAATACAATATGGCGACCAAAACAAAACTCAAAGAACAAAAGCAAAAAGAACTAGAGTTATTTGAATAAAAAATATCAAGTGTTAAATCCAGGCGAAAGAGTTATTTTTTCTAGACACTTCAGAACAAATTTTTTTCCAAAATACACAAATGTTGAGTCAATTCTTCGCAAATTTTGAAAGTATGCGGAACTTGATTAAACAACACAACCAATCAGCGCGGTAAGAATGGACCAAAGACCTTCCAAAATCATGGAAAACTTTCACAACGCGTCTAGTCGTCACAGATGTTTTGAAAACGGGTCGAGAAACAGGTGTTTAAAATTGACCCTTAACGTGACTGGGACTGTAAATTAAATATAAAATAAATAAAGGTATAAAAAATATAAAATTAGAAAAATATAAGTACAATTTTTTTATGATTACAATAGGTGTGTGAGTAAGTGGGAACAGCGAAAACATGTGCTTGAATTCAAACTTGCAAACGTTGCATTTATTCAGTTTTTGCAATGTAATTTTAGTATAGTTAGTATATATTTTGTTAATTATTTATTTGTATATTGCTGTATTATCAAAAATATATAATAAAGGAAAAATGAGACACTTAGAACAAACTGCTTGTAAAAAAAGGTCCCATTTAAATGGGACCTGGTCCCATTTAAATGGGACCTTTTGATTTTGGTCCCATTTAAATGGGATCCCATTTAAATAAGTCCCATTTAAATGGAATCCCATTTAAATAGGTCCCATTTAAATGGGACTTATTTAAATGGGACCTTTGGATTTTGGTCCCATTTAAATGGGATCCCATTTAAATGGGACCTATTTAAATGGGATCCCATATAAATTGGGTCCCATTTAAATGGGACCTATTTAAATGGGATCCCATTTAAATGGGATCCCATTTAAATGGGACCTATTTAAATGGGATCCCATTTAAATGGGATCCCATTTAAATGGGACCTATTTAAATGGGATCCCATTTAAATGGGATCCCATTTAAATGGGACCTATGAATAAAAAAAAATTACAACAATTTTTTTATTAATAAATACGCATCAATTTATATTGTTTTTTATTTGAGCGGCGGTCTGACGTGCGTAATTAAAAAATTTAAAAAAAATTATTAACACATCATTTTTAATTGTTTTCGCGTGAGCGGCGGTCGGATATGCCACACACACACACACACAAACACACAAATGCTTTTAGCTTCGTTATTAATTAAAAAACCTTGAATAAAAAAATTTTCTCTGAAATATAATTAAAATCAAATCACAAAATTTGTCAAACAGTTTAAAAAATCTACAGATTAATATGTTATTTATTCTGTATATTTTCTGGGTTTTTTTATTTTTCAAACAGTTTTTATGGCTTATTGAGTTCGGCTACAGAAAAATGAATATCAAGTGCTTTAAAATAATATTCATAAACTAAAATAAAAATAATGTTTATTAAAAAAAGCGATAGAAAATCTAAGCATGCAAAGCAAAAAAAAAACGAGAATAATCTTTTATTTATTATTTTTTAAAGAACTATAGAAGCAGCTTTGAACAAGAACGAACTTCAATTGTGTGCACCTAATAGTTTAAATTAAAAATTTAGATACTAAGATAGTTGCTGTAACAATTTATTTATTAGGATTTATTTTTTTACAAAGAAAATCAATTTATATTGTTTACATAGCAAGGTAATTAATTAAAATTAAGATTTTAAAATTTAAAAATATTAGCAAGCCTTTATCGAAAATAACAATATGCACTATTCATAAAAGAATAAAAATAAAAAAGTCGTTTTTTTTCAAGTTCACGTCATTTTTCTTTGTTTGAGTTAAATTTATATTCAGTTTGGGACCTTTTACGTTTTAATTTTCTAACTTAGAAACAAACACACAAACTTAGAAATTAAATAGTAAAAAGCTTCCATGTTGAAAATCATATATAACTAGCCATGATAAATGCTTCATGAATAGAGCATAAAAAATTGGCACGTTTTTCAGTTACCAATCACTCCGAATTTCAATTACCAAACTACCAAATTGTTTATTTGGTTCTCCAAAGTAAAATATCAAGACTGTTATGGTCAAAATGATTATTATTAATTATTATGATTATATCGCTATTGTTATTATTATGATTATTATGATGATTATTAGTGTATTGGAAATTAGTGTTATTTCAAATTTCTTTAATAGTCTGTTATATTTTGATCCAAAACTCAACAGTAAATTGTTTACGATAATATTTCCTTGTCTTAAAAACTACATACTAAATGAAAGTAAAATGTTTGTTTGTATATAATTAAAATTCCTTCTTGATATTTTACGTATACTCCGAAACTGTTAATCAATGAATTTATATGTCTAATAAACCAAACTAAAGTTTAAAAAATAATGTCAAAGAAGAAAAACTGTTTTTTCATAGTTTAGGAATTCAAATGTTTTAAGAAACCGAACATTAATTGCAAACTGTTTTTGTGATTTTGTTAATTCTTTAAAAGAAAAATTGCGGATTTTCTTAAGAAATAATTATTTTAAAAGCGCGGAACATAATTTTTAATTTTTCTATTCTATTTTTTAATACTTCTTTCGACACTCAGGAGTAAGATTAACATTGGCAATAAGGTGATTATTAAAATCTTAAGTTTTTTAAGGGGCTAGGTCTGTTTAAATGATATTTTTACAGTAAACAAAACAGTATTTACAGAAAAACTAAAAAGAACCATTTTCACGAAACTAGATCACAATATGTTTCAATATTCGTCAGCTCTAAAATAGGGTTGTATTAAGAAAACAATATAATTACTTTTTATGAAAAATTTAAATTTAAAAAACCATTTAAATATCAGTGCTAATATAATTTTTAAAAATTAAATAGAACGCTGATTTTTTTTCTTCAAATTTTCGTGTATTCACAAAATATAAGTCATTAAAAAAATTGAAGTTAAAGTTTGCTGAAAATCATTTAAAGAAAAATTAGAAAAAAAAACGTATGTGTGTGTGTGTGGCATATCCGATCGCCGCTCACGCGAAAACAATTAAAAATGATGCGTTAATAAATTTTTTTTTGTTTTTTAATTACGCACGTCAGACCGCCGCTCAAATAAAAAACAATATAAATTGATGCGTATTTATTAATAAAAAAATTGTTGTAATTTTTTTTTATTCATAGGTCCTATTTAAATGGGATCCCATTTAAATGGGATCCCATTTAAATAGGTCCCATTTAAATGGGATCCCATTTAAATGGGATCCCATTTAAATAGGTCCCATTTAAAGGGGATCCCATTTAAATGGGATCCCATTTAAATAGGTCCCATTTAAATATGGGATCCCATTTAAATAGGTCCCATTTAAATGGAATCCCATTTAAATGGGATCCCATTTAAATAAGACCCATTTAAATGGGACCTATTTAAATGGGATCCCATATTTAAGTGGGACATATTTAGATGGGATGAATGGGATCCCCATTTAAATGGGACCAAAATCAAAAGGTCCCATTTATATTTAAGATGGGACCAGGTCCCATTTAAATGGGACCTTTTTTTACAAGCAGTTTGTTCTAAGTGTCTCATTTTTCCTTTATTATATATTTGTTGGGGGTGTGGGGGGGGTTTGTTTTTTGTTTACCAATTTTAAAAAAAAATAAGTTTTGTTTTTTTATTCCCCCGTCTTATAACATATTCCTCCCTTCCCAAATTTGGAAAAATTGTTTACAGACCGATTTTTACAAAGTATATATCAAAATGGAGAACTCAACGGGTTAGAAACATTGGCGTTGTTTATTTTAAAATCGTATAGAGATCTACTGGGAAAATTAGGCTCCAAGGTTATTAAATTTTTCTCAAAAAACTTTTCAAAATGTCGGTTTTCCTCGGGTTTTTTCTATATGATTTTGCTGAAAACAACAGGAAAGTTTTATCTACTCGTCTTCTAATTACGTACAAAAAATTTTTAAAATCGACATGCACAAAAAATTTTATATGTCATTTTGTGAAAAAAACCTGCGATTCGTCGGAATCCCCTTTGTGGACCATTGCCACAGCTTATTTTTAATTTTTATGTTTCATCAAAATATAAAAAATGATGTTCAGGACATGAGGATTAATACAGTATGTAGTTTTTAAAAATTGGTTACAGCTGTAATGAACAGTGACTGTACAAAGTTTGTGGGGTTTTAACTGTAGTGTTCCACCTTAAATGGGATCCCATTTAAATGGGACCAAAATCAAAAAGTCTCATTTAAATTGGACCAGGTCCCATTTAAATGGGACCTTTTTTTACAAGCAGTTTGTTCTAAGTGTCTCATTTTTCCTTTATTATATATTTTTGGTATTATTGTATATTTAATAAAGAAAATGTATTTATTTTAATGGTGATATTGTTGTAAATAAAAGTAAATATATTTAATTAGTATTTGTATATCTATATTATTGCTTATTGCTCTGTTTTTGTTTTTTATATTGTATATATTTTATATTTATATACATGGGCAGGAAGCCAGGTTAGATCCTCAGAAAATATTTGAGTTATGTGCAGAAAAGCCATAACTCGGTCCATGTTTTGAGTAGTCTGTTGACCAGTCGTTCTTTGAGTGGTCCTTGTGTAAATAAAATTAAAAAACACTGTGATAAAAAAAGCACAAGCGAGCAAACATATCTGCGTAGTAAGGCTGTCCCGCTAAGGGTCTGTGTCGGTCCGAATCTTCAAATAGCGATTAAAATTGGGGGATCACCTAATCAATTGGGTCAGCTTGAAAAGGGTTCCACAGGTGGGAGGTTTCGGTTCACTTGGGGACTTTTCTTAGTCAGAAAAGTTGCTTGATTTTTGAGATTAATTCTTGAAAGTGAAGGCCTGCTTTTTTTTGGAGTTTTTTTGTTTGTAAACTGAACGGACCGTGGAGTCCACAATTTAACTTTTATTCTTGTTTATATTTATATTTAGTATTTGTATTTTATTTTGAATTGAGTAGTTCCTGTACAATTGATTCTTACCGTCTACATAAGTTATGAAATATAATTTATTAATAAAAGTTTATTTACTGTAGAAACTAACTTTATTCTGAAATAACAAAAGTTTGGTCAACGACCATAACATTATTCTCACGTACAATGAAACAAACATATGGATACCAACTACAGTCAAATTAAAGTGCACATGTAAAAGCCGCGATTACTCCCCACGTCACACATGTCCAAAACCATGAGTTACTTGTAAACTATAGACGTTTAAGACCTAACCTAAAAACAAAACAACTCAGCGCTAGGAATATTTTTATTTAAAACAGGCTTATCCCTAAGAATACAAAAACTTTCTTTAAGCCTTAAACAATAATCATTAGAAGTCGACGCTAAAATGGTAATACAAGACAAGCTAGACGGTGTTTTAACTAATTACAAACAAAAATATAATCAAAAATGGCTGATGTTTTTGGACCTATTTTCTTTCCAGTTTTAGATGAACTACTGTTAAGGTACTTTACAAACTGCTAATACTTTGATATAAACTACAGTGATAAAATTATTTTGAATATATAAGTAAAATGTTTTCCTAAGATTGTATGTAGAACCTTCTAGAACATTCTGGAAAGTGAGGTCATATTACTTAATGCTCATTGGCTAAGAACTTTCTAGAAACTTCTGGAAGCATGCTTTGCTGGTATATAAATGGGGCCTGTTAGCTCCTGATTATTGTTGTGTATATTTGCCTTTCTTTGTGCTTTACCATTACTGCTCTGGCTATATACTGCCTGTACTATACTACTGCTTTGCCTTGTGCTACTTGCTACTGCTGCTGTTTATCTGTTCCTGTTAGCAAATAAACTACTGTTGTGGAATCCTTTTGTGTACATCGCCACTGAAAACACAAAAACAACCAATATGTTCCGCAAATCTAGTGTTTACTTGGCGGGTAGTAGACCCACAATATGTGGATTTACAATCACTACAAACAAATTGATATGCAACACTAGACTTCACACCAAGAGGTTTTTTATCCTTGAAAAGAAAACAGCGAGCCAGAGAATTAGAGATTTTATATGAAACTTTTAAAATAACTTGGGAAAATGACAGTAAAACATTTTTTAGAGTTTATTTTGAATATTTATCGAATTAAAACCTGTATATGGTAAAAAATGTAAACTGACGTTTTATTTGCGGTTAAAACTTTTAAATCTTTCAAGCCAAATATTTTAGTTAAAAGTTTTTTAACACAAGAGTCAAAAAAACTAAATGGGTATCCGTTTTTATGTAAAATAGATTTTTAGGTGACAATATTTTCATAAAACGATTTATAAGACGAAGATTAGTTAAATGACCGTGTTGAAAGCAAAAAAATTAAACTAAACTTTGAGGATGACGGAAAAATCTGTCCTAATTAGAGGTTTTTATTCATATTTTAGTTTGTAATCAGTTTAAAACTACGCCTAACTTGTGGAGTTTTACCATTTTAGCGTCGGCTTCTAATAATTATTGCTTAAGGCTTAAAGGTGCGGTGCGGAGTCAAACTTTTTGACTTCAATTTTTATAATTTTTTGTGAAAACTTTACTCATGCCCCTAATAGCCCACAAAACTTTTTTAACAAATCTCCAGTGGTTCAGGAATTATGACCCACCAAAGATGGCGTTTTGGACAATTTTGTACGTGAAAGATTGCTCAATGAGTATAGCGATTTAGGTTACAAATTATGCGCTTAAAGAAACCGGCTATTTTCTACTTTAATTTGATACCTTGATCGTTAAGATTAGTACAGTATTTGTCGAAATATTGCGTTTCTAGTACAAAAAACCCTCAATTTTTTAGTTATAAACACCAAACGACGGTTGTAATTTTGTGAACTTGTCCAAACTCTCTTCCTTTACTTCGTGTTTTTAGCGAAAAAATTCCGGGTTTTTTTGTACGGGAAACGCAATATCTCGACAAATACTGCACCAATCTTAACGATCAAGGTATTAAATTAGAGTAGAAAATAGCCGCTTTCTTTGAGTGCATAATTTGTAACTTAAATCCTAACACTTATTGAGCAATTCGGCACGTACAGAATTGTGGAAAAATGCAATTTTTGAGGGGTCATTACTCCTGAACCACTCCAAATATTTTGTTGAAAACATTTTTGTGGGCTATTGGGGGCAAGGATAAGGTTTTCACAAAAATATTACAATCGAAGACAGAAAGTTTGACTCCGGACCGCACCTTTAAAGAAAGTTTTTGTATTCGTAGGGATAAGCCTGTTATAAATAAAAACATTCCTGGCACTAATTTGTTTGTTTTTAGGTTAGGTTTTAAAAATCTATAGTTTACAAGTATTTCATGGTTTTGTACACGTATTTTTATCATAAAAATTTATTTACATATATTTTTCTAATTATTTATTTTATATTTAATTTTTGTATGTATGTTAGGGTAATTGACTTAATTTTGACCACTTTTTTTGTATAATTTTATTTTGGCTTTTCTAATCGATCCAGGATTTGATATAAAAATCAAATGACAACTATTTTTATTATTCCACTGCAAAATTTAAAAATTTTGGTTACACTTTAAATCCAATGGAGGTTTAAACCTTTTTTAATGCTGGCCGAAGTTAAGGCGCGGGCCATTAACTTTGCCCACCCAAAAAAACTGGCTATAAAAATTACTAAACCGAACGATAAATATTTTCAGAGGTTGCAAATTTATCCCTAGGTATTGTTCTTGGTACATATATTTTATTTTTCCCGTTTGCAAATTTTTATAGCTATTAGCAAGACTTTTAATAATTATGTCAAATCTTAAAAAAACACAAGTTTTAATAACACGTGTTTTTTGTTGAATTTTTTTGGTGTAAAACAATAATATTTTAAAAAAGGCCTTGTAAAAATTTCATTCCACTCTATTGAGTTTTTTTTTATTTTTAATCTAAAAATAACAAAAAAAAATCCGCCTTAATTTCGGCCAACTTTTAGGTTTTAAAAAAACAAAAACAAAAGCCTAAAACACAAATAAACGATTATATAAGCCAAAATTATCAACTTTAAGGTAAACAAGACGTTAAAAAATCAAAGAATGGTATAATTCCACACCAACCCTTGTCTATTTTTGATTTTTGATATCTGACTGCATTCCTCCGCCAAGAAAATAATCTGAGTTTTTTACTGCATTTCAATAATCTTTAAGAAATTCCTATACCGGTCAATCCGGTAGATAGTTGAAACCTAGTCTTCTATTCACTTTTATCTCTCAGCAAATGGAAAGGTTTAAGTCCAAGCAAAATTCACATACCTTTAGTCTCACCGCCTACGCGCTTTTCTTTTTCAGGAGAAAAAAAGGATTAAGTCCGAGTGAAAGTAATATACCTTTAGTCCTACTGCTTATTCGCTTTTACCTTGCAGCAGAAGGAAAGGGTTAAATCCGAACAAAAGTGGCACACCTTTAGTCCCATCGTCTACGCGTTTTTAACTTTTTAGCAGAAAGAAAGAGTTAAGTCAGAGCGAAAGTGATGTACCTTTTGTTCCATCGTCTACGCACTTTTACGTTTCAGCAGAAGAAAAGGGTTAAGTGCGAGTGAAAGTGGCATACCTTTAGTCCCACAGCCTGCAAGGCCTCCTGACCACGAACAGAAAGGGCCAAATTGATGGAACGACCCGAATGATGTTCCTGACGCCGAATATCTAAAAAAAAAATCCAGGTTACAATTTTAAGGACCCACAAATGGCGGGTATTATTGATGATTTGCTGCTATATGCTTTGCTCCTTGGAATGAAAGTAGAAAGAGCTAAAAATATAAAGCATGCACTTTAAAATAGGCCGTGATTTATGTCCCATAAAAATCGCCTAATCCGTTATTCAGATATAACGTTTCAAAAAGTATTGTCGTCAGTCCGCGTCATTTTTGCACAGACTTAGCTTTTTTTTATCTAAAATTCTTAAATTTGTTTAAACAAACAAAAAACTACTTTTTTATAAAGTTGTCGTATTTTTTTAAAAAAATTGTTTAAACAAAAACAAATTTTTATAAAGCAGCCGCGCTTTTTAAGCAGTTTTGTAAGTTCCAGTTAATAAATAAAAAGCTCTAATAAAAAGGTATCGTATGTCCTTATAAAATTTTGTCATAAATATTGTACCATGCTTAATAAATTAGGATAACTAACTATAAAAATGTTTTTTATAGCTCTCTATAAATGTTTAAGATTTTGTAATGATTATAATTATTCTTTATAATTTAGGTCTGCTTTAGATTTTTGGTGGATCACTATATTTTTCCCGTAATGGGATATTTTTCTGGACCCGCAATAGGTGTCCAAATTATGGGTAAGCATTGCCGGGAAATTTCACTTTAGCCGCGCCCTAGTTTTAGTACTAAAACTCTAAAAATCGTTTAGCCTTAAGTTTAGTACTAAGCCCGAAAAAGGTTTTGTACTAAAGCACTTCAGCTTTAGCTTCAAACCGACAAATACGGACATGTTTGTAAAATTTAAAAGTTATCTTTATTTAAGGTAATTCTTAATATTGCACTGTTTAGTTTACAACAAAAAAACTCAATATTAAAGACGTATTTAACGTTTATTGCATCGTATTTTAGTTTAATTTTTTTAAAAATATTATTTTTATAGGGTTAATTATACTGTTTTAATGTTGCTCTTCTATTGTATTGCTGTTTTAACTTTAAATGTAAATAATCATCAAAAATGATTAACTATCAAGAATATTTTTTCTGGAACGATTCTTAAAGCAACAGAACATTTGACGACGATTTTTATTTAAAAAAACCCAAGCTTGCAGCATAATAAACTTCAAACAATTGCCATATGAAATAATAAAAATGAGATTATTTTAATATTAAACACTTAGAAATTCAATAATTCTTAAAAAAAGCAAAAAAAATCGGACTTTTCTAATGCTTAAACAAAAAAAAATACCAAAAATAAAACTTTATACTCACAGCATCTTGAAACCAAAAGTCGTTTTAATCAATTTAATTAGCATTGTTGTTCAAAAAACTCATATTATGTTACTTTTAAAGTAAAAATAGCATATTCAACTCCAGGTGAGCATAGATTTCGCAGCTAAAAGGGAGGTAAAAATGTTAAGTTGGTTGGTTACCCAGGAAAATTGCATCTTTAATTCTGGTAGGGATGTCTTAAGGGACCTTTTTGTACTCGCTGGCTTTCTAGGGGGGTAGACCACGGGATGAGAAATTTTATTTTGAAATTTATAAGAGGTTCAAGGTGGGTCTGGTATTCAAAACAAAATTTTTTTGAGGTGTCAAATTTGAAATTCTGGAGGGGACTAAGATTAAAAAACTTAAAAAATTTAAAAGGAGAACTCAGTTTTTGTCTAGGAGGGGGTCTAAAATTTGAGGATAAGGAGAGGCGTTGAGCCCACCCTACCTCCCTCTTTCATTGATATAGATCACTTGACATAATCATGTTTTTTGGTTTGGTGAGAACACTGAAATTTTTTTTAGTGATTTGTCATTTTTTGGCAAAAGCTAACATTTTGCCGGGCTCAAACCTTTTGCCGAGCTTTTGCCAGCTAATTTCAGTTTAGCCGCGCCTTAGCTTTAGTACTAAGGCCCAAAAAACCCTTTAGTACTAAAGCACTTTAGCCTTAGCTTTAGTACTAATGACACCGGTAGTCTAAACATATAGGTCTATAATTTATAACGTGATATTTTGTTTTCGACGTTTCAGATACAGTTGTCAAACGGTTTTATATGTAATTTGTGGAGATTTCTAGAAATTACTTTTTGTACACCAAAACTTTTGCTACCATTAAGTCTAAAAATAACGACGTGCGGTCTATTCCAAATTTTGAGTGATTTTCTTAGTTTTATCCGTCCTGAACAAAAGATAATAAGAAGTTGTTGCATGAAAGGTTAAAAAAAGGCATAAATGTTTTTGGTTTTTTCGCTCCACTACTGGTTTTTATGCTTATTTTAATTTTATACTGACTTTGATTTCGAAAGATGTTTTAGTGGTAAAATATTTTTATTGTTAGTATAGAAATTTATTATTTTAAATTTTTTGTTGTTAGCGTTTTAAATTAATTTTTAGTCTTACTACATAGTAGGAATACAATAAGATTTTTGACCTTTATTTGGTAATTCGGCCATTTTATCATTATTTTATGACTAAATGCCAGTCGCAAGCCTGGTTGGGAAGTCAAGATAAACCAACTCGGTTGATATTGGCTGCCCTGAAGAAGGGTTTTTAGCTTTTTTAAATTTGTCCAAAACTTAGTTATAAATTAAAAGTACAAAATATAAATTCGTACAATATTATAGTATCTTATACTGCGTTTTTTTGCAATTTCTTTACTATTACTTTATTATTTTTATAATGTTTATATAATTGCTTTAGTTTTTTAGGCAAAATCATCTGTATATTTTAATTTTTGTTGAGGAATAGAATAGAATTTTTTTATTACACAGGTTAAAATATATTAACACTAAATTGCAACATAAAATATCAATACACATATGTACAATCAAAGGTTTTCAACAATAAATTTAATATATAGATTAATTGATAGAAATATAAGCCTTTAAATTTTACATGGTTATTTCAAAACGATTTTATTGATGATGACATAACTATTTCACCAGTCAATGAATTTCAATCGTAAACCACAAGATTACTAAATAAATTTTTAAAGCTATCAAACCTACAAAATTTTTTATGTAACATAGTTTTATTTTAAGGCTCATAAATTACAATTGTATTTAATAAATCATAAATGAAAATCATAAATCAAAAATCATAAATCATTATTGTTTTATTTTAATGCTTATTTTTTCAATTTTTTAATACTTTCATCTCTATATTTTTTAAGGTTTTTTTGCCTTTAGGCTTCCACCTGGTTTCCTATTATAGTTTACATATACACTAATACTACTGATAAAAATCATAATTTTTATTGACACACCATAGTGAAACAGTTTAAAAAATTTTTTGGCGCCAAAAGGCATAATTACAAATTATACAGTGGTGCTCGGTTTTAAAACACTACGTGGTTTAAAACGCATGGTTAGTTGGGATATACTTTCATTGAAAAGATAAGCGGTTTCGAGTATGTTCTATCTATTTCTATACTGGCAATAATTACCTGGTCGAGCCTCGTAAAGTTCCACATTCCATCCTTTTTTAGCAAAAAAACAAGCGTTTAGAGAGCCGACAAGCCCACCACCAATAATTATTACTTTTGAAGGTTTATTTAGATTTTTATCACAGCTATTTGCGGTCATAGTATAATTTTTAATTTGTAAAAATAATTTTTTTACTAAAAAGAAGTTTGACGAAATTTATTGAAGTTGTATATGTGATAACAATATAAGAAAACAATATTTGATTACAACGTATATTAGAATCTTATTTTGTGTTTGAATATTAAAAGTTTATTCCTAAATAATAATAACCTACCAGGAGCAAGTGTAATACAAACAACACGTGGTAGATGTAAAAATCAAAACACGACAATTTTGCAACTAACTACTTGCTAGATAAATTGCACTTCCTGCTTCCGTGCCAATTTTTGTTTGCACTTCTGAGCTTCACTTCACATATTATTACGATTAGGATAATTTTTATTATTATTATAACCTTTTGAATTGTCCTAAGTTTCTAATTATTGCTAAAATGCTTAACTTTGCTTAACTATTGCAGAAGCAATAGAGTATTATTATTATTATTATAACCTTTTGAATTGTCCTAAGTTTCTAATTATTGCTAAAATGCTTAACCTTTGCTTAACTATTGCAGAAGCAATAGAGTATTATTATTATTATTATTATTATTATTATTATTATTATTATTATTATTATTATTATTATTATTATTATTATTATTATTATTATTATTATTATTATTATTATTATTATTATTATTATTATTATTATTATTATTATTATTATTACTTATTATTATTATTATTATTATTATTATTATTATTATTAATATTATTATTATTATTATTATTATTATTATTATTATTATTATAATAATTATTATTATTATAATTATTATGATTATTAATATTATTATTATTATTATTATTACTACTTTATTATTATTATTATTATTATTATTATTATTATTATTATTATTATTATTATCAATATTGATATTATGTCTTGTTAGATGTTTTTGTTCATAGCCAAATGCTTCAGGTGATGTCCTCCAGGAACCTGACCGCATCCACTGGTCTTACCCATAGATCTTCTATTTTCAGTGCTGTTGGATGTTGGGGGCATATAAATAGGTGTTTGGCGTCATGAAGTTTGCCCCTGCAGTGGGGGCATTCGTTGTTATTATTATTATTATTATTATTATTATCGATTTGAATTCATAATTATGTATTGTATATTATCTAATTGTGCCAGGAAGGTTTTGGATATTCCTTGTAGTGTATTGTTAGATGTTGTTCATTAGCCATATGCATTTCAGTCGGTATCTACAGGAACCTGACAGCATACCACTGGTCTTACCCATCAATCTTTTCTATTTTCGTGCTGTTGGATGTTGGGGGCATATAATAGGTGTTTGGCGTCATGAGACTTGCCCTGCAGTGGGGGCATTCTTTTATTAATAGAATCCTTATTCTCAATTTGGAATAATTAGACCAGTAGCAATGTGGATATTCGTCTATACAGAAGATTTTGGATTTCCTCAGAAATTTGCTGGTTGCTTGATTTGGGGTTGTTTTATTTTTAATAGCGCGTTATGCTGGAGTTGCAAAGTGTTTTCTTTGACAAAGTATCAGTGAATGCTTGATTGGATGGTTTTTTCCATAAGCGTGTGGTTGTAAAATTTTAGCCATGGGTCCAAATTTTGATTAGAGGCTATGCTTCATCTCTCTTGGTCTATGATCATTGGCTGTAATTTTGTTAGATGAATGTGTTGGCTGCATGCTTTTCGCTAAAAATTGTGTTCAAAGAGAATTGGTGTGGTTTTCTATTGGTAGGACTTTAGTCTCTAAATGAAGATGATCAAATAAGCCATTTTGTGGCGGGCGGTTGCTATTTTGAGAGACATGTTTTGGTAACTGTTGACTTCTGTGTTGATAGTTTGAGGTAATTTTTATCCAGATATTGATTTAAAATATTGAGGTAGTTGGTGAAATTAAGTTCCATTTCAGTAATCATGTTTGCAGTGGAATAAACTTTGATATCGTCAGCATAGGAGACTATTTTGACACTAGCTGGTGGTAGTGGTAGGTTTGAAATATAGAAATTGAAAAAAGTTGGTGAGATTACGAAGTCTAAGGGAACTCCTGTTTTAACTATCCTGGATTTAGAAATTGTGTTTCTGAAAAGTGCTTTGTTGATTCAGCTTCTGAGGTAATCACTTAGCCATCTGATGCAATAGGCTGGAAGTGTGCTGTTGGATATCTTGGTTATTAGAATATCGATGCTGATTGTGTCAAATGCCTTGTTGAAATCCAGGGCGGCTACTATTGTAAGTTTGGATGGAGTTTTTTGGTTAAATCCAGTGGCTTGTCAGTTGTGAGTTAAAGCAGGGCAGTAGTTTTTGAACGTTTTGGTTTGAATCCATGCTGATTTGGGTGCTGTTTTAGATGTTGGAAAAGGATTTGTTGAATTATTGCTTCTAAAATTTTGATAGCTGAGCAGAGAAGAAAAATTGGTCTGTAAGAGGTTGAAATGTTGAGATCATTTCCAGGTTTTAGCAGTAGTATTATGATTGATTGAAGTTTTCCAGATGTTTGGTATGCTATTTGTTTTAAATAAAAAATTGAACAGATCAGTTAGGTATTTGATTCCAAGAGGACTGAGGATTTTGAGGTGATATATTGTTAGATTGCCTGGGCCAAACGTTTTTGAGTTGTTTGCGGTTTTTATTGCTTTTTCAATCTCTGCAGTTTTAATTTCGGTTGGTTCCTAGTTAAGTTTTTTGATGTTTCTAAAAAACTTACAGTTCTTTCTGAAGTTTTAAAAGTTTTATTTGGTGTGAATTGTTTGTTGAATTTGTTGGCCAATTCTAAAGAGTGTATTTAACTCCCAACTCTACTTAATGTTTTTGAACTTAAACCTTTAATTTTGATAAACGTAAAATAGGCGATGTTCCTATCCTCTAATATTTTTCTCTGGAGCTCCGGCCATTTAAATTGTAAGAAACTCCGGAGGTTCATCCCTGAAACGGGAAATATTTTATGCTTTTTAAAATTTTAAATAAGGTTTGAAATATTATAACGGTTTTTGTTATTGTTTTTAATAAGTTTTGAAAAAAATCTAATCTACAAAAATTTTTTTGATAAAACAATTTATGGCAATACTATTTTAATTATTCTTAAAATCCTATAAAAATAGATGTGAAGCACCGAGCTCAGGAACTCCCGAGTTGAATAGTATTACTCCAGAGCTTTAAAAAGCATAGTTCCGCTCTGAAGCTCCAAACCTCAGAGCTCCTGGGAACATTACTAGTACATGTTTTAAAATTTTTTTGTTCAACAAAATACTTTTTAAGAATATAGCTTTAAACGTTCTTAATTGCGCTTGCACTATTTTTAGCACACATTTTTTTAAAAATTTTGCTTGCGCCATTTGGTCTGCCCCACCAACTTTGTAAATAAACGTAATTAAAAATAAATGAGTGTAAAGATGGGTAACTTTTTTGCTCACTCAAAGATTCTGTTCCTGCTCTATTTGCACGGTATAACCCGAAGTAAAGTGGCAAAGTAAAGTGGTGCCGAAGTAAAGTGGCAAATTTAGCGTCGTTTGATTTCTAAGGATCTTGAAAACGATTAAAGTTAGAGCCAGTTTCAACATATCAGTTAAAATTGAAGCTTGTATATGTATTATAAGCAAGTATGAACCTAAATTTTAGATCAAACCAAAGTTTTAGTTGCTGTACCGTTTACTAGCTTTTGTTTATATCTTGTCCACGCAACTAGCTTTTGTTTTTATTTTGTCCTTGCAATTACATGTGTAACAGCTGGAAAGGGGTGTATCTAGTAAAATAGATGACCCTTCCCTATCGTTAAACAGAGTGTTGCCGTAATTTCTAACTAAGCAAGTTAATGTAATATTTACATGCACTAATTTAGGAAGCATAGCCTTAAAGATAAGAACGCGGCACAGACAAGTAGGTGCGGTTTTTATGAATGAAAGGGGGAATATGTAGTATGATTTATTGAGCCAAAGAATCGACAAGAAACTCGGCCATCGAAAGGGGGTTTGGACTGATGGTTATCCAGTCTTGAAAAATTCCGTTGAAAAAGAGTGCCAAAAATCCAATCCAGCTGGATTGATTTTTTCCAATTGATTGAAATAGATTGAAAAATCCAGAAGTGGCACTTGAGTGACCGGTGGTAAAGAAAAATAAATATCCTGAAACCTTACTGCTATGGGTTGGAAAAATCAGTTGAATTTAAAAGGTGCAGGACTGTCTCTTTTCACTCTTTCCAAAATCGTCTACTAAAAAAAGTCAGTTTTAGTGACAGAAATCTGTTACTGGACTATCCAGTGGTCAAAATATTGGTTCTTTCATGTAACCTCAAAAATATGTGGTTAAGAATTAAAACATGAAACATGGAAAATCAGACTGACGCAAACTTCAGTCTTTCAAAAAATTACAGTAAAAGAAACCAAAGAGACACAAAACCCAAAGGTGAGTCAGTCACTTGATCACTGGACAAGTAAGATAGTTTTTATAGAACATTAAAAATAGGGGTTGTTAGAATACAGAATTTTGGTGGAAGTTTTGGTAACCAAGGAAGAAACCGAGTTTGGGTGTACTACATAAGATGATTTATGAGTGTTTATTTACTTTCTGCGCCTGTTCTGTTTGAAAGGTTGTATGCATAAACTACGTTATGTTTTACAAAAAATACAAACGGTTGTGGACCGTTTTGCTAAATACATAAAGGGTATTTGCAAAGGATTATGGTAAGAGTTTATTTAGTAAATTTCAAAAACGGAAAACATAACCGCAAAGCGGTGAGAACAATGGGCATTTTTATATAAAAATAAACATAAAAACGGTAGTAATTTTATATTGAGAAACAAAAGCTTTGTAAGTGGTTTTGAGCAAAAAGTATGGTTTTGGAGAAGCAATTATATCACAAAAATAAATCGAGGTCTTAGCGAATTTCTCAGAAAATTTGGGGTGAAGATAGAAAAAAAGACTATTTATTTAAAAATGTGTTTTTAGGGGCGGAATTATGATTGAAAATGATTCAGCAGAGGGTTATCTCACTTTATTTAAATAATTAACGACTTTATTTTGTCTGTGCCTACTTGTTTATGCGTCATTACCTGACCCGGGTACTGACGAATTGGAGCCGTTCCGCCAATTAAATATTTATGTCGCCAATTAACCTAACTCAGGTTGAATGAAGTTTATCCAGCCAATAACCTCCGCTGGACTCACCAAAATTTCCTACCTAATTGAGCCGAAGCTGAATGCAGTGTCGGCATCTCACAAAATTTTAGGTGAAGCTTAGTTATAAATAAGCTAATCTATGGAAGTTTCCTCGCGGACGTTGCGTCCCTTTTGGATATTTGGTAGATAGCTTCCTCAAAAAAGCTAAAGAGAACAACTAACATGGTACCCACATTGACCCTGAAATTATAACACAGAGCAACGGTAAACTGCTGAAATGGTTTACCTACGGTAAGCATAGCAACGGTAAACATAATCCAGAATGTTACCTGCTAATAAATAAATATGATGGAAAGTGTTTGCTGACGAGTCCAGCTTTCCCTCATATTCATATTGCCTGTTCAAACAAGGGACGAAACAGGCATATAAAGTACAAAGTTTTTTAAAAGTAAAAATTAGTCTATTTTCAAAAAATTTTATCAATTTATTTTTTTGTATAAATAATTAATATAATATACTTAACTATAAGAATTACTAAAAGCATCAATACTCATTTTTATTTACAATTCATACAATTCTACTAACATATAATATGGTTTATAACTTAATTAACTCTCTTTTAAACAAAATAAAACACACTGTAACTACTAATAATGGCATTTTTTAACTTAAAAATTTTATCTTTAATTATTATATGATACCTTCATTACCTTTCATTCAAGAAATCGTCACTAACATAATATAATCACAATAACATCTACTAACTTCATTCTTTAAAACATTCAATAGGCATATTAATAATACGATTCATCTAAATTTTATCTAATTTTGCATTATTACCACTAATAATGAATATAATATCTACTAACACCTAGTATATATGCTTTTTGCATATATACGAAATGTCCCTAGCATGTATGCTTTTGCATACATATGCAATGTCTCTTTAGCGTATATGCTATATGCATATACGTGAAATGTCTCTTTTAGTATGTATGTGTACACATACATGCGGAATGTCTCGTAGCACATATGCAATATGCATATGTGTGAAAAACATATGACAGCAAGACTCAACGTATACTTAGTAATTGTTTCTTTTTAATTATACAGAAATATATACATATATTATTCAGATAATTTACACCAATTTCAAAAATTTTTATAGTATAACAAAATTTTTTTTCTAGTTATAACAAACATTTTGGGAGTCTCACCACGTTGGTTTATATTACAATTCCTCACACACCTTCCATCTTTTTATTAACTTGACACGCGCAGCGACCGGTGCAGTTACTGTAATTTAAACACGACGCAATAGGCGTTTTGAACCTAGGGGCGGAATGACAAAAACCTATTGCACGGGCGGTAAAATATAATATGTGTAACCTGCCACGCACACTCCGTCACACATGTCAACATTTATTTTTTGATTTATAGTTATATTTTTATATTTTAAAAAGAAATAAAATCATCAATGTTAAAATTAATTATGTGTAACACTGCTGGGCTTACGTTCTTTTGGATTTTGTGACTTGGAAACAAAGTGGGCCTTCAAGTAGATTGTTGATTGAACAAAACTTACCTCGTCAAAAAATTTTTGTAGCTTTGAACACATAAAAATAGGGAACATTATTCTATATGGATTGCCATCTATTGTGTCATAAGTACGAGAATATTTTCACTGGTCTCACAAATTATAAACCGAGACTCAAATGCTCTGGTTTGATATTAAAAGCATTTTTTTTGTCATTAGTATCAAAAATCATGACTGGATCAAAAACTTTAAAAAATTTAGAATTTAAATATTTTCCAGAGAAATCAATCAAGCAAGATCAATCCATGGCAATAAAACTTAATGAATTTTAACAGAAGGAAAATTTATGTCAAAATAAGATTTTCAAAGATGTAGCATATTAATTGATAAGCAAAAATTGCATTTAATGATTGGATTAAAAATATTTTTTGTTGGTTATGAAAAATCTTAAATAAAACATCAAATTTGGGTTTTTTAATTAAATTTTATTTTAAGTGTTAAAGTCATTTTGTCTGTTTTTTGACAGTATATCAGAATATTTTTATTTTGAAGAATAACAAGAACAAAATTAACTACATCACACAATTTAAATAATTACATCATATATATATAATCTATGCACAGCTCTTTTTCTAAAGCTACAAATGATATGATATATATTTTAAATCTTTTATTAATTATGAAGTCAAATGCTTGTGCATTGCTTTATATTTAAATACTTTTCTATAATTGAAAATTATATTCACTTTTTCATAACTTGTTTATTTCAGAATTTCATCAAACAATACATTTATCAGCCGTCACACGACAAACAGAACTCATCAATTGGTATCTTTATAACATGTGGAATCCTTTATTTGGTTTTTGTCAGGGCATACAAAAGCCATATCCAATTATTTCTCACGACAATAAAAATTCTTGTTTGATCTGTCTAGTTGCCACGGCAATTAAAAAAATAGTTATATTTATATAGAAATATTCCAAAAAGGCATGAAACACCGCTCAGACCTTAGAGAATTCTCAAAAGGAAAAGTCAAAAAATATTAGATAATCCGACAAAACAATCCAGGAAGAAATCACACATTTTTGTTTACTGGGTTTTATCTTTATATATCCGTAATCGTGATGTTTTGCTCGATCGGCGATAGTTGTTTAGTTTTTTGACCCATTTTTATAAGAAACACGGTGTAGGTGGCTATAAGGCTCATCATCTAAAATAAATTCAAAATTCAAGATTACCAATGATCTTTGGCGTAATGTTCTGATTTGCGTTCTTGCTTGCGTGTCAAAAAGACAGGATTGTTCTTGTAGTTAATTAAACAATGTGATCTTGTTTGGAATTAATAAAACAACAAACTAAACGTCATTACAGAGAAGATCAGAAACTTTTAGATTCATCAGGATGAAACAGCAGTTAATAATTGTAAACAACAACATAATTTAATTATACTTACTGTGAATAACATTTGTCTTTCAATCAAAAAAGCTCGCCACATAGATATACCCCATGTATGTTGCGTTTGAAGTTTGTGCATCAAGCAAATAATCTAAAAAAAATTAAGATAAGTAGATTTATAAAATCGACTTTTTTTGTATTTCAATTAGGGTCACGCTGTTTTTCTGTCGATTATTATTCTATTTACAAAAATTTCTATTGCCGTTATGGGTAATTCTCTCATCTTTAATTTTGTTTCACCCCAGAATTTCAGATAAATTTTAAATATTATAAAAGCCACTGTGAATGTAAACGGTTAAAACATCGAGTAGGGAACTTGAAACCGTAGTATATTTTTAAATTGAACATCGTGAGAATAAAAAAAATAGAGCTTAAAGCAGAAAATGGTTTAAATTTAGATTTTAGTAAAACTTATGCTTAAATACAGGTTTTAGCGATCAAATTTTTATCCATGTCCTTTGGGTTCGTTTGTAAAATGCGACCCAGGTTCAACAATTTTTTATAAAAAAGTAAACCTGAAATCGATCTGTTTCATTTTCTGTATCTAAAGTCAAAGCCACGCTGTGAACATACCTTGCCTAAAAACAGACTAAGAAAATACATATACATGTAGGTAACTGATTTAAAGTCAGGCCTTAATTTCAGCCACCGGCTGTTATTTTTGTCATGCGCAAATTTATAAAATAAAATGCATATGGCTGAAAGATCGTCATGTCATCTATCTAACCATATGTAGTTCATTACTTAACTACATGCATGCGCGTAGCAAAAGTTACAGTTGGTGACCAAAATTATTTCTGGCCGAATTTAAGTCAGTTACCATAAATTGAATTAAATAAAATGTCAGTGCTACTTACTTCCTTACAAATGAGAATATAAATCAGACAGATTTGTATTGACACAGTTTAAGTAATCATAGAAATAACAAAAAAATAGTTAAATATATAACCACATTTAGTTTGATCCTAAAAGTATTAATCATTTAATTTAGGTGGTTGTTTCTATCTGTCCATATGTTTGTGTAAAGAATAGTATATCAATAAAATCAAATTTGAAATAAAATATCAAGTATATTTCAAAATATTTTCTATTATACTTGATTGCGTTCGTTTTATATCCAATACACAGAAATTAATCAAAAAACTTAAAGGTGCGGTGCTGTGCAGAGTCAAACTTTTTGTCTTCGATTGTGATAATTTTTATTGAAACCCTACACATCTGCCCCAAATAGCCTGCAAAATTTTTTTCCATCAAAATATCACTAGTGGTTCATGAGATATGTCCCCAAAATATTGCTTTTTTCGACAATTCTGTAGGTGAAGAATTGCTCAATGGGCATAAAAATTTAAATTACAAAATATACACTCAAAGAAAGCGGCTACTTTCTACTTTTTTTAATAGATTTATTGTTAAGATTGCAGCAGTATTTCTCGAGATATTGCATTTTCCGTACAAAAAACATACGATTTTTTTGCTAAAAATACAAAATGACGGCGAAAATGTTGGGCAAACTTTATAAATGACTGCCGTAGTTTGGGGTTTTTGACGAAAAAATCGAAAGTTTTTAACTACAATCAGTACTACTGACTACTAATCAGTTTTTCTACTACTGTTTTCTACTTAACCAATCTTAACAATCATGGTATCAAATTAAAATAAAAATTAGCCGCTTTCTTTGATTGCATATTTTTTAACTTAATCTTTTATACCCATTGAGCAATCTTTTACGTACAGAATTGCCGAAAAAAAGAATTTTGTTTTTTGGAGGGAGGGTCATATATCCTGAACCACTGGAAATATTTTAATGAAAAAAATATTGTACGCTATTAACTTTTAACAAAAATAATCAAAGTCGAAGACTCCGCACCTCACCTTTCAGCCTAAGCAAAACCTTAAAGTCAAGCTAACAAAACATTAAAAAACCTTAAAAAATGCTTAAAACGTTTTTTAAAATACCAAATAATTTACTGCTTAAGGTCTCTCCGGACAGTTTTCTTAAGTATGGAAAATCGCGATTTTTGGCATACGAGATCTCGTTAAATACAGTAATATTTCACTAAAAAATTTACATGAGTGTTAAAAAGGCAGAAATATCACGATTATAAAGTGAACATTCATTATATTATTGTAAGTAATTGAAATAATTGATATTAAAAATTAATTAAGTTATTTTTTAACGCATAAAAAGTTTTGTCGTGCGTCGTGCGTTTTATCGATTTTTTTAAAGGGTTTGTTTATAAATCGCTTTTAGAGCTCGTCATCCCATGGTAGCTGTGGCATAGCCGGTTAGCGCATTGTTAAATTCTTGAAAGGTTCGAGATCGATTCCCGCATAAAACATATTTGGCCATAATTTTTTTTTTATTTTAATTATGTTTTTTTTTAAAATTTTTTTATAATTTTAAAAATTTTTTCACATAAATTCAAAAAATATCATTATTGTAAACAGGATTTGTTGGCTGATTTTCGCCAATTAGTCAAATTTTCGTCATTTGAATATCTTAAAAGATTATAATACTCTATAAGTATAATAATTCAAAAATAAATTGTGTGTAAATAAAAATGGGTAATTTTTGCTTTTTATTGCAATTGGTTTACTACTGTACTCTCTGCAATAAAAACTGTCCGGAGAGACCTTAAAGAAGATATTTTATCCGGAAGATATTTCGCAGAAAAAAATTTATTTCGGACACCAATACAAAATTAATATAAACGTGATAATTCACGTGGATTTTATAATGATTGTGACTCTTTGTATGGTAGGAAAGGCTATTAAACTGCACAAGACTACTTCCCCACCCGCGTTTCAGACACGCTATTTAGTGTTAAAAATCATAAAGGGTTAAAAATGACTAAATTACGTAGTTCTGGAGTTAGTTCTGCAGCTCTGAAGTTAATTTCGCAGCTCTGGAGCTTCGGTGGTTCGCTATTTAAGTGAGCGGGTTAAAGTTATTTTTTTAATTTTAAAATGTTTTAAGTTATTTTAGTTAAACTTTTGAATGTTTTGTTTATCGTTTTAAATAATTTTTTAAAAAGAGTTAAGTTTGTAAATGAATTAAAAAAAATCACGAGTTTGCATTAAATTAAAATTGCATAGATTGCATTAAAATTTACGACTTTGACACACAAAAAAATTCATTGATTTTAAAATGCGTTTCAAGTTATTTTATCTAAATTTTTTGTACTATTTTTATCGTCTCAATTAAGTTTAAAAAATTTGGGCTCAGAAAATACCTAAAAAAATAATTTATCATAAATTACTATTCATTTATTTAAAAAAACAAGCCCACAAAATAGGGTTTAGCTTCAAAGTTGTAGCGCTTTTTGCGCCTTCAAATTTTCGTGGCAATCCTTCATTACGTGAGATTCGCCAACTCGAGTCGCTCAAAAAAATTCAATAAACGATCAATAACTTACCCGCTCGTTCACGTTAATTCCCGCTCCTCCTATAATCAGAATGTGCAAGACGGCGGCCAGAATCTGAACACCCGCCCAGACGGGAAGGTAATACGTGGCCACTTTCTGGGCTCTGGGCGTGTCCGGATGGACGTTCAGGGCCATTCTGGCGTTAACAGCGAAATAAATGGCCAAACACTGGATTAAAAAAGAGAATCCGAAAGAGCAGAGGATGAAGGGGTTGATAAAGTCTCCCACCAACCGCGTGCAATGGCACAATTGCATGTAGACACTGTAGTAGAAGTTCATCGAGTGCTTCTTCAAACATTTATCCGACTAAATATGGGAAATAAGGGTTTTGTTATTTATTTGTTTATTTATTGTGTATTTTGTCTAAAGTTTTTTTTTTTTTGTCTAAAGTTTTTGTATTTTCTCTATTGTGCATCAGAATTATAGATAACTTTTAGTAACTTTATACATTAGTGACGTTCTTGTACCCTATAAGAACAGGTTCCAGAGACTCCGTTTTTTAAATTGAAAGAAGCTTAAACTATAATTCTTGAATGAGAAATATTAAGCTTATTTAGGCTGTTAAAATTTATTTTATTCGCAATTTCAAGATCTTTTTTATTGTTTTTAATGGGTTAAAAAATTCCTAATCTATTGTTACCTTTTATTACTTCATAGAGATTTTAAATTTTATAAATAACTATTACAATTTCATAAATAGGGCGGAGCTACGGAGTTTCTGGGTCACGTCGGAGCTTGTAAAAATAAAGCTCCGCTCTGCAGCTCGTGGCTCTGGGGAACATCGCACTAAACTACCTTGTATTGGCTAATGTTCTGGGTGGTTAATTGACTAATAAATAGCTTTAGTTTAATATTTTCGAAAACAAAACTTAAAGGTGCAATGCGGAGTCAAAGTTTTTGTCTTTGATTTTAAAAATTTTTAGTGAAAACATTACCCCTGCCCCCAAGCGCCCACAAAATTTTTTTCAACATAATATCTCCAGTGGTTAAGAAGTTATAACCCCCCAAAAATGGCGTTTTTCGACCATTCTGTACGTGACAGATTCGGGGTGATAACTCCTGAACCACTGGAGATAAATTTTTTGAAAAAATTTATGTGGGCTATTGGGGACAGGGGTAAGGTTTTCACAAAAAAATATCAAAACCGAAGACAAAAAGTTTAACTCCGCACCTCACCTTTAATTTGATTCCAGACCGAAAGTAAATGGGTTACATCTTTTTGGAAAAAATAAAAAAAACAAAAAAAAAACAAAGTTTCTTGTTTGGCCAACAAAGCAGTTTTGTTTTTGCTGAAACACAAACATGTCTTTATTTGCAAATACAAAATTTACGATTTTTACAAAGTGTAATAATGGGCGAGTTGGGCGGTATTAACACACGTAAAACTAGAGCGTAAACAAGCGTAAAACTAGAGTTAGTTTTGCATTAAAATATACCGCTAAGTATGTAAAATATATCACTTTGTTACAATTATGGATTGGAGGGTAATTAAAGTGCAATATGTGATTAATTATTTTAGAGCCTTAGCTACTGTATCATTAGTCTTTCCACGTAAAACTCCTAGGGGAGAGGGCATAAAATAACAAAAAATATAAAGGATGTTAATAAACCGCAGATTTTAAATTGTATTTTTCTAATGCTCGTAGCATTTATAGTTTTGAAAATCTTAACTTATTAATTTTTTTACTTGACGAGCAAAAATATGACGTTTTATTATTTAACAAAACGTGGCTTAAAGCTGAAATCACCAATATAATGATGAATAAAAATAATTTTCACCAAGTTTTTCGCAAAGACAGCTCGATCAAACTGGGCGGAGGGGTCGTAATTTTTATAAAACGTGGTATTAAAGCGCAACTTGTAAAAATTTCTGAATCTTATAACACACTTGAGATTTTAGCGGTCGATATATTAGGGGATTACCCTTCCCACATAATATGTTTTTACCGGCCCGGCCACCTAATGCATTATTTGAATATACTGAATCGTTTTGTAGGGTGCTACCACTTCTTACTAATTATACATTTTCTGTCACAATTTGTGGCGATTTTAATATCCGTGAAGAGTTTTGATACAACACTGCTCACCTAAGTCGACTTTCTAAATTTTATTCCTTAACATTAACTGAACAGTCATTTAATCAATTTGTAGATTTACCCACACGAGGACCAAACATGTTAGACTTAATTTTTTCAAACACTGATTTTTACATTTCGAATGCCATTGTAAGTGAACCGCTTTTTAATAGAAATCACAGCAGTATTGAATTTTTATGTAAAGGGCCTAAAATTTCAAAGTCCACCAAAAAATTTGTTTATTTTAATTATCAAGATACAAACTACTATCTTAATTCAATTGATTTTGTTGGTTTGTTTCAAAAAAAGTGCTTCAGTTGAATCAAATTGGCAAATTTTACAGTCCGAAATCGAAAAGGCTATAAAAATTTTTGTTCCTTGCAAGGAAAAAACCATATTAATAAAAAAAAATACCCTGAATTTATTTTCAAAATTTTGCTTAAATAGAAAAATGTGGAAAAAGCGAACTAATCCTATTTTTAAAGCTTAATATAATGAATTAAATTGTAAATTTAAAGCAGAAGTAAGTAAACTAAATGAGAAACGGGAACATAAAATAGTTTCAAGTACTGATAAAAATCGATTGTTTAAATTTATTTCTAATCAAAGAGATAAAAAAAAACGGATACAAATATTCCCGTGCTAACGAATTTCAATAACGAGCTGATTACCGATTCTTTCAAACAAAGCGAGCTTCTAAACGTTAATTTTTGCAAAAATTTTATTGTTGACAATAATACAATTCCTTTGTTATCTAAAAAAATTTCAAATAATTTCAAGCTGAGTAATATATTAAGTTTACTCCAGAAACAGTATACAAATCCATGAAAAAACAAAAAAATAAAGTTAGTAAAACCCCTGACGGTCTTCCTTTCACCCATCATATTTCGAAATCTCGCGACATCATTATGTTGTCCCTTAGCTTCGGTTTTTAAAGTTTCTTTTCGAACCAACAAATTTCCAATAATATGGCTTACAGCCGACGTTATTCCTATTTTTAAAAAATGTTGCTCACTTGATCCTAATAACTAAAGGCCAATCTCATCAACTTGTATCGCTTGTAAAATCATGAAAACTTGCATATCTGAACAACTTTTGAATTATATAAAAAAAAACTTAATTAGTAAAGACCAACATGGATTTTTGCGAAAGCGCTAAACGTGCTCTCTTTTATTGGAATCTTTTAACCACTGGTCTAACGCAATTAATAATGATAAAATTATACATATAGTTTTTGTTTATTTTAGCAAAGCCTTCGATTCTCTAAGTCACTGTAAGCTGATTTTTAAACTTAAATCGTATGGCATTGATGCTGATTTATTAAAATGGATATCCACTATTTTATCTAACAGAAAACAAAGAGTTATTTTAGGCTATTCCAGCTTATCATATTGTAATGTCACATCCGGAGTTCCTCAGGGCTCAGTATTAGAACCTATATTATTTCTTTTGTACATAAACGACTTAAGTGATGAAATAAGTATATTTTGTAAACTTTTTGCGGGCGACGTAAAGCTGTATCAAGTTAGAAAAATAGATGAAAATAATCAAAAAATAAAAATCGCTATTAACGAACTGATAGCATGGAGTAATAAGTGGAAGCTTAGTATTGCTGAATCTAGGTGTAATATAATTTATTTGGGTTACAAAAATTCTAAAACACATAATCTTATTAATTCAAAGCAACTCCAAGTATGTAATGAGGCCAGAGATTTGGGAGTTCTAGTTAGTTCTAACTTTAAAAATTCTGATCATTGTGTTTTTGTAGCTAAAAAAGCTTTATCCATTTCCAACATGATTTTACGCTGCTTTCAGCCTAAAAATTTTAAAATGTTAGTAAAGTCTTTTAAATGCTATATTCGGCCAATAGTAGAGTACTGCTCCCAGGTGTGGTCTCCTTACTTATGTAAAGACATTGATATCATTAAGCATGTTCAACGATATTTCACACGTAGAATATTTCAAAGGTGCGGTTTTTTGTGAAATCTAACTATTTGACCTGCTTACATGTTTTAAATCTTGAATCCTTGGAGCTTCGTAGAATCAAACTTGATCTTTTTATGTGTTTTAATATTCTTAATAATAAAAAAGGATTTAAAATTTAATGATTTATTTTCATGGGCAAAATTTATTGGAAAAAATGACCACCAAAAGACGCTAAACTTTTTTCATTCAGTTCTAGAGCCGCTAAATATTGGACGGGTCTACCACAATCAATTGTGAAAACAAACACTCTACCTGCATTTAAAAAGAAACTTAAAACTGTTGATTTCTTAAAACACCTTAGATTTGATAGACACATGTAAGGAGCCATATTGCTCATTGTGTTCTCTCCCTTTTATCTTTACATTAGTTTTTAATCTTGGGCTTTTATTCTTTTTTTCTATTATTTTTATTTTGTGTTTTGACACCTGAATCATTTTGACTTCTTGATTAATGATTAAAAATGGTTTTTTACTCTGATAAAGAAAATCCTAACAAAAGACAAACAACGCAATGGGGATTATGTTGTTTTAAATAATATTAATAAAGATTAAATTTAAATAAAAAAATATATTGTTTAGTTTTAAATTACAATTGATTTGTTGTATATAATGTGTGTATTGTATAAAAAATATGATGTTTTGTTTTTTTATGATACATATAGAATGATAATATGTGTATGTTTAACTTTTTTTCGTTATCTATTGACCCTGGATTATAGAAATTTCTGTATGGATAAAATTTTTCATTTCATTTTATTTCATAAGAGCATTAAAAGTTCTAAGCATACTTGCGTTGAACCAAAATTAGTTTAGATTTAGTTATTAAGTACTTACCGAAAGCTCTTTGGCCAGCACTTTGAACCAATCCCCAAGTATGCTGGTTAAATATCGAAAATACATTAGAGGCAGAAATTGCCACAGTACTAACAGGGGCACAAAGAAAAGTGAAAAATCCAGCAACCACATTTTCATTTTGTATTCTTCTCCATAAACGTACTGAAGATTGTTGATGTCAGCAATTCCCTAACAACTTGCCATTTTATCAATAACTTTTTTAAAAATCTTGGCAAGTTTGTTATTAATTAATAATAAACTTCTCCAGCTTACATAACCAGCTCAGTTTTTTTTAAAAAACGGCATTTTAGCGCAAATGAGAAAAAAACTTCAAAACATAGCCAACATACAGAGCTGTTAGTTTTCAGTTGTTTGGAAAAGGGCCCATTTAAAAAAATTGGATTGAGCTTATAGTTGATCTGCAACTAATTATTCAATCCTTTTTAACCAAACGAGGTTGCAACGTCACAATATTTAATAACTGTTGGTTTTCGTAAAATGTCAACGCCAAAACGTTTAATATTCATTCTGCTTTTGTAAAGCGTGTGTGTAAAACCAGCCTATAACTGGAATACAACTCCTCTACTTTTTTGGGAAAGCTGACGTGCGAACCTGGGAAAGGCGAGCGGCGAATATGACCATGTAAAACATGGAGCTGATCAGAATCGCGGTGTAATTCTTCCGTTTGAATTTTGGACAATAGCCGAATCGGGAGTGGAAGAGTTTGTCCAGTATGAACATGGCGTTCAGCGTGCGCCGATGGGCCTGAAAGTGTTAAAGTGTTATTTTACAGCATAACGTCGTTACCATGACACAAAGACTTAGAATCGTCATAAAATAATCGTTACTTTTTTTGTCCTTTAACACACAAACATTATACATAGATGAGTCAGAAACACGTTGATTTTATACTGATTATGACTCTTTGTGTTGTAGTAATGACGATAATAATTTCGGTTGAGGATGGGATTTTTTTATTTTTTGAGTCCCACGCAGGAAATAGTTTGCATGCAGTGTCGTTTAATTTGCATAAGCATGAGCATGGGTCGCATCGTTCAAATGTTCAATAGGATGAATAATACGTTGAATATTTTTGGCGGTTCTATAACCAAGGAATAAAGATAATTCAATCGTTGTAAATGCACTTTTTCAGATTTTAATCTCGCTAACGTGAGACTAAAAATATTTTTAGTTGGCTTTCGGACAAATTCCGATGTTGGTTTGTCAAGAATACATAAGAATAAAAATGTCTGACTGTGTTATAGTGAAAAACAATTTTTATAGTGATATGTTAACAATCCACATGTGGATTTTTCATCATGTAGAAATAAAAAAAAGTTGTAAAATCAAAATCCCTAGATGATTTTTTCTAAAATAATACTGTTGAATAATTCAAATTATATAAAATGTTTCATTTTTAACATGTAAAAAAATTTTTAGACTGGAATAATAAAAACGTTGAATATTTGATAACAATACGTGAAAAAAACAAAACATCAAATAATTTGTAGTTTTTTTGTTTACGAATTTGTAGTTACATGATAGTTTTACTCAGAAAAATCTTCATGTAGATTAATTCACAAACTCCAGATTAAACAAAAAAAACACCTTGAACATGATGACAAATATAAAGAGATTGAAAGCAGTTTGAATCGGTTTCAGTCCAGTTAAAATACAAGTCATGGTTTGAATGTGAAGTGAACCAAGATGCTTAATGTACTCATGCAGCAGCCATATGTTAAATCCAGTTAGTGCGAGGCTTCCCAATATAAATATCGCAGAGTAGCAAATCGAAAATAGTAATTGGTTGATTGATGTGACCCAGATGCATTAATTTATTCTCTTAATTTTAACTTTAAGCTAGTTGGCTCTGACTTAGAATATCTACATCTACGGTTTCAGAATAATAATAGCTAACTAATATTATTAATAATAATAAATAAACATTTTTTTCTCACTTTTTATCATATTTTATCACTAGACTATAGGGTAACTGCCTTATATTTAGTCAGGCTTTAATTTCGGCCACCGGTTGTTATTTTTAAGCATTTTTAAATTTAAAGTTAAAATAATAAATAAATAATTCACCAGATAGGAATCGTATCTAAATACATAAAAACATATTTAAAGAATTATATATATATATATATATATATATATATATATATATATATATATATATATATATATATATATATATATATATATATATATATATATATATATATATATAAATTTTTCAGATATGTTTTTTATGTATTTAGATACGATTCCTATCTGGTGAATTGCTTTATTTATTATTTTAACTTTAAATTTAAAAATGTTTTTGAAATTTATTAAAGAAATGTTATAAACAATCTGTATTTGGAAATAACTTTTTTAGCAATTCCTACTTTATTTGCTTATTATATGCATTATTTAGATTCTCAAGAACGTAATGTAACTACGTACGGTAATATGACATGCCAACCTCTTCACAAATCCAGAAAAAGTACCGCGACACAATTAGAGGATGGAACACAGGTTAGTTCCTTTAAAAAAAAACGTTTTTATAAATCAAACTATAATTATAAATAAACATAAAAAGTAAACAAAAACTCAAACTAAAAATAATACTTTAAATACATTAAATAAATTAAACATTTAAAATTAAATTTTAAACAAAAAATATTTATATAGATATATAAGACACCTAACGTTAAAAATAGCTGGAGCCGGTTGTTCAACGGGGTCCTTATTTTAACGGGGTCCTTAGTTTAACTGGGTCCTCAAACCTCTAAGGGGCCCCTTAGATAAGGGGGTCCTTATCTGTGGCTGCTCAAGACAATTTAACGGGCCGCTTATCTAAGGGGCCCCTTAAATATTTAAGGAACCCCTTATTTCACGCATTCTTCTGTTTATCGCGCGTATTTAACAAATTAGTCGGTTTGTTATGCGTTCAAAACAGTTAATTTTGTTTAATTATAACAGAAAATAAAATAAAAATCGTAAAACAAGTGAAACGTTTTAATAAAACTGATTCTTGTATCCTTACCGAAGTTTACGCAGAGCATCACACGGCAGCACTATGATCGGCAATTTAATCAGCAAAAAAAAGGCTTTTGGCAGCTTTATAATCGGCAACCATATTTTTATACGGAGATAATAATATTAGAGGGTAGGAACGTCACTAAGCATTTAATTATGGGTAATTATGATGGTAAAACAAAAAAACTTTTACTAAAACTAATTTGTGTATTTTTGCCGAAGTTTACGCCAGAGTTTACAAGTTAAAAAAATACAAGGAACAAATGGTACAAAGTTATCTAATTATATTTACGATATTTTAAACATAAAAAATTTTTAAAAAAAGTTAAACGATGAAACTGATTCAAAATTATCAGAATTCTCAGTTATTTTACAATAAATACAATAAATAATTTATAATTAAGCTGTCTGTCTGCTGCTATTAGTGATATTCCTACTCTTAATATCGTGCTCCGGTCCTCTGCTCTGGCCAGTTAAAGCGGACATAGCTTTGGAGCTAACGCTTCGCCTCTTAAATAAGAATGTAAATTTATTTATTTTAGCTTAAAACATCTTTTAAATTGCTCTATTGGCATTTTAATCCTATTAGTATTATATGTAATAAGTCATGAAATAAACATATTTTACAAACAATTTGGCAGAATAATCTGTGGCATTACTTTTAAAATATTCATGAAATTAGTACAAACATAATGCGGAGCTCAGGAGCTCCAAAGCTTTCTCCAAAGCTCCGAGTTGCTCCAGATTTTAAGCGAACACCACTGGTTACTATACATTACTGTTATACTTTCTCAGCCTGCTTTTTTGCTAAAGCCAATTTAAGCGTAGATCGCTCAAACTTGGTAAACGATTAGAACAAACAAAATACTAACTGCATGCCGATTAAACTGCCATGAATCGTCGCATGATACCAAGAAATCTCGTAATATTATAAAAACTATATAGTGAGTTTTTCCAAAGCTCCAAAATTCAGAGCGGAACTTCGCTTTTTGGAGCTCCGTTCTATTTCTGTTTTAATTTTATGAATAAATAATAAATAATTCATTATTTTGTAATTCTTTTCAAAACTTGTTGAAAATAATAAAAAAATAGTCCAAAAACACGGACAAAACAATTTAACACACATTTCGAGCTTAAATAATCTTTAAATTGTTAATTTAAGGTGCGGACCTCTGAAGATTTTTCCACTTTAAATGTCCGAAGCTTGGAGCGCAGGAACATTGCTTATTTTTTGATAGATTGTTTTTAACAGAAATTTCGATAAACTTATCGATTAGAAGCTAAAAAATCAGAAAATATGAAACATAGAATTGCTTTTTTTCGAAAAAACAACAAGACTTTTAAATTTAAAAATTGTTTTCGTTTTGTGTTTTTACCACGTTGCTCCGACGACTCAATCACAAATATGAAGAAAAATATAATTTCGAAGTCTGAAATTTTCGCCAGATTTATGTTTCAACGAATATAATTTTGTTGAATCTTATAATTTTGTTTTTCAAACATTATTAAGGGTATAAAACACTTCGGTCGTTGTGCGACTTACACACAACACTGAAAAAGAAGGCCCCTTAAAAAGATAAAGTAACTACAGAGTTACCTTATTTTTGCCACTCTATCTCGGGATTTTAAGGGGGTCCCTTATCTTTCAGCAACCCGATTTTTTTGAGCCGTCCACTTACCTTAAATTTAACGGGGCCCCTTAAACTGAAGGCCCCCTTTAGACTTTTGAATAACCGGGCCGGTCTTACTGACGAGCTTCTACTGTTATTTTTTTTCGTTGGGAATTAAAATTTGCAATTAAGATTAGGGGCGAACTACATTTTTAATTGGTCTTTTCTATTAACAATTTTTTTATCTTTTGTCAAACCTTGTTATCTTTAATTAATTTATTTAAAATGTAACATTAAAAGCAAATATAAAAATGAGGATATATAAGAGCACGTTTAAACAATTTTAACTTTAATTATATAATTACTAATTAAACAAAATATTTTCAACCTAAAAAACTCCCCTTATTTTTATTATCCAGCCATTTGCAGTTCATTTCACAATTTTACGTATCACAAAAATAACAGCCGGTGGTTAAAATTAAGATTTGGTCGACTTTAGGTCAGTTACTGATGTTAATCTAAAAAATTAAATACTTAATATTTAGCAATGTATTGTCCTTTGGGAAACAAGTTTTTTAATATATAAGCGAATAAAATAAACGATTTATTTTTTACGTTTGTTTACTACATAATTGTCTGAATTAGTGTAATATTAAAGAAACCAAAACATAAATTTGTCTAAAATGATATTTTTTGGAATTTCATCGTAAGTTGCAAGCCTGAGTTTGTTTAGTTTGTTTCCAGTTTTGGACTTAAAAACTAACGAAATGATTTGGAAGTGATTTGATTTTGGCGATTTGAATTGCAAGCCTGAGTTTGTTTAATTTGTTTTCAGTTTTGGACTTAAAAACTAACGAAATGATTTAAAAGTGATTTGATTTTAGTGATTTGAAAGCATAAATTAGCAACTCTTAATATCATCATTTAATGAATTTCTTGTAATAACCAATTAAATTACGACAGAAATAGAAAAAAAGCCCAGGACAAACTTAGTCCAAATTATCCAAAGGAAAAAAACAAAAAAATGAACTTTGGGCAATCCAGACAATTTTGGGCTATCAGGGCGATTTTTACCCAAAACGTACACATTTGCCCAAAACGTCTGCCGAAAAAAATAAGATGCGTGAAGCGCTCAGGAATTTTGCAGTGATTGAAATAAACAAACTGCTATGTAAAGAGTGAACCAAATCCTGCAAATCAATCGAAAATTACTAACCAGCACCAAGCGTATCAGACTTCTCAGAGGGGAGTGACTTTCTCCCACATGATCGGTGATTGGCCCAGGAAAAAAGCCGCAGAGTTGCAAAAATCGAAGTATCGGTCGAATCGCTCGTTCCATTCGCTGATTGGACGCTGTGTAACGTAAAATTTGAATGTCCGGGGGTTGGGCGGGTATCGAATTGCTGTTAATACCTGGTTCTAACCTGAAAAATAAATATAAGGAATGCAGGTTTGGAATACTGTAAAAGTTTTTTAATACTGTAAAAGTTTTTTTTGTTTTATATCACGTTTCACCCGGGATCGGATATAGGAACATAGGTTTGTTACAACACCTAGTTCTAATTAAAAAAATTGAATATAGTAATTTTTTTTATTTTTTTATTTTATTAATATTCGCATAATGCAGGAGTAGTGAAGGCATAATTTAACATGCAATATAACCACATACCCCTTTAGAGTTAATATAAACCTTATGGGTTTATTAAAAACGGTATCCCCAATTAATTATATTTAGCAAACCCAATTAAATTTTACCTTAAATACTCTCAAATACTTTAGTAAAAACTGCAAATTATTCATGCAATAAAACAAAACGCGTAATAATTACATTACTTAAAAGTATAAAAATTATATTAAAAAATATTAAATATTATAAAAGCTATAATAGAGTTGTAATTGAGCAACAATTTCCTCCAGGTTTCGCCTATTTTTCATATATTTAAAAAAATTGTTTTTGCTTAAGTCAATAATATCATCTGAAAATGAATTCCATATACGAATTGACTCGCGAATGCTGGAAAAGTCAGATTTATCCAAGCGGACAAACGGCAAATGGTTGATGTTGTTCCAAACGTTGCGCTCGTCGTACATTAGCATCTTGTGTAAGCTGAAAAGGTTCCTGCCAATGTCGAAACCCATTATGATATATGATCATTAAACGAGCCCGAAAACTAAGTTTAGTAAAACCAATAGGTAGACATGAAGAAGCACGCAGAAGGTCTTTATAACTATCCTGATGGTTTCGAAATATTGTTCTTAAAGCAGATCGCTGAGTATTCTCAAGATTAAAGCGATATTTAGCTTGCTGTGGATAATACATTGATAAAGCATAAGTAAAGGAAGGAAAGAGTTGTTGTTTATAGATTTTTAAAAGACCCTCTGCATTAAAGTTTTTACCATAAATTGAATTTAGCGCAGAAACTGGCCTCTTAAGATTTGCTGCTTTCTTGCTAATATGGACTCCCCAATTCAGTTTTTCATCAAAAATTACTCCAAGATAAGGGTGACTGGTAACTCTTTGTATATCGGTGTTATTAATTTTAAGCATTAAAAAAGGTTGAGTTCGCCTATCCATGTTGAATTGCAAAAATTTTGTTTTTTGCGGGTTAAGATTAAGGAAGAACTCCTGAAAGTGATTATAAATTAGATGAATGTCGTTGTTTAAATTTTGTTCACAGTTTTCAGTTAGCATTGGTTTGCAAATTACAAGATCGTCTGCAAATAAAATCATTTTGTTGATGAAGAAAGTTGCAAATTTGTTATGGAATTTATGTAGGCGATAAAAAGTAAAGGGCCAAGTTTTGAACCTTGTGGAACTCCTGATAAAACTGGTCTGTCTCCCGATAGTTCATTTTCAACTTTAACTTGGTAGTTTCGATTTTTCAAATATGATTGAATCCAGCAAAGAAGTACTGGTAATAAGTTGAGCTGTTCCTGAAGACATAGTAACAGACGATTATGAGGAACAGTGTCAAATGCTTTTGACACATCAAAAAACACAGCAGCCACTTTTGTTATTTTTGCATTAAATCGACATAGCTCAAAACCGTCAAGAATGTACTTTTCAAGAAGAGCAATGGCATCGATAGTACTTTGAAAATGAGGAAAACCAAATTGCAATTGGGAGATCCAGTTTTCTATTTGTTCTTGAATTATAATAAAAACGTGAGTTTCCTCATTTCACGAAACCACTGAAATCATTGAGATTGGTCTAAAATCCGCTTTTGAAGGGTGATGAACTTTTGGGATTGGTGTTATGTGTGTTTTTTTCCAATCATATGGAAACCTTCCTTCATTAAATGATCTGTTTATAGGCTTAGTAAGTGAGGAAGCTACATATCCAGCGACAGGCTTTATCATTCTTGGATGAATTTTGTTTTAAATGCAAGTAATGCCAGTAAAGATACCACGTACCAGAATGGAAAGAGTTGAATACATACAAAGAAATAAAAAAATATTTTATTATAAACCAAACAGAAGACCCAGCATCAATTAAACACTGGAATGAAATAATAGGGGAACAACAATGGGCCTTCTGGACAGAAAACTTTATAAATATAAGAACAATAACCTCAGAAACAAAACTTCAAACTCTACAATTTAAAATCTTACATAGAGTAATAAGCTGCAGGGAGTGGCTCTATAAATATAAAATAGTAAATTCTCCATTCTGTATCTTCTGTAAAAACGTACCATTAATAGACAACCTCGAACATTATTTTTTAAAATGTCCATCTTTAAATGAAATATGGACAAAGGCCACAGAATATTTCAGATTGAAAGAAGAAATAACATTTACTGTTTCGATAGAAAATTGCATACTTTTACAAAATAGTGACAATGAAATAGTTAAAAAATGGCAAGAATATGCTCTTTGGTTAAAATATTTTATTCATATTCAAAAAAATGACATACAAATCCAAGCTTCTGTGCTTTTGAAAACTTTGTGAAAATGAAAATCAAAACAATAAATACTGCAATCAAATTAACAAAATCAAAAGATGAAAGATTACTTAAATGGAAAAACTGGTAATAAATTATACCTTTAGCCCTGTTTTACCCCACTAACATTAATTAAAAACGAAATTAAAAAATACAAAAATAAAAATTAAAAAAAAAAGGTTTTATAATTATTATTCAAAAAGAAAGGTTTGACAAATATCAACACACGCTAATGTGTACATCCAATATTGTACACGAAATCAGTGATAAAGTTATTATGTTATGTTACATTGTCTGTTTTGTAATACTCTGTATGGTATCTATTAGTGCAGTGATACTAATAGTTTTATAATCGTGTTGATATTTGTTATTGTACGCTATTATTATTTCCAATAAACCTTTTAAAATAAAAAAAAAAGTAATGCAAGTAATGCAAGTTTGTTTTCTTTTTTTTTAAACAAGATATATAAATACTGCAAAAAAATTTCGCGGTCGTCTTCTTTTATGACAGTTTACCCAAAAACTTGAATATAAATTATTGTTATTATACTCCACCAAATCTAATATGCAATCTCAAAAGTATTGGTTAATGTATCTTTTATATATTTCGCTAGATCTAATTCAGAATTTAGGATAAAAGCGCAATTTTGAAATGAACTATGTGAACTAATGAACTAACTAAAGTACACAAAAAGGTAAAAATGACATGTTGTTAAATAGCATATATTAACAGGTTTTACAACGAAATTTAAAAACTTCTTAGGTCTTTGTATTAAGGGGAACTTAATATTAGGTCGTATCAACTTAATTTTTTTAAACGCATTCTTCATACATAAATTTAAAAAAAAACTTTTAAAATTAAAAAGCAAAATATTTTTCTGTGAAAACCAAAATATTGTTTGACCAGGCTTTACAGTTTAGCCTAATGCTAGGCAGTAAGCAACGCTTATCTTGAAACACTTTTCCAGCACCCAGTAAAGTTGAAAACAAAGATTGTAAACCCATTTTGACTACCAAAAAATGCTATAATCAGTAGTTGCGAACGCATATTTCACGCCTAATCGAAACAACTTTTTGCCATTTTATGGCCTGATGGTCTATGGTCTGATGAAGAAATACAGAAATTAAAAGAAAACACATCAGCCAACTACGTGCCTTTGGGCAATAAAAGCGCGCACAAAAAAACATAATTTGTTTAAAAATATAGTGCTTGTTAGATTAGTTTTTTGGTTCTAAACTTATTCGTTTTTGTATCTTGTTGCCCTAGCTAATATGCAGTAAGCAGATTTAAACAAAAAAAATTACAAAATTTTTTTACATAATTATTATATAATCTTTCTTTGATGTTACTGGCTTACTTTAGTTTTTAATTTCCTTTTATTTCTTCTGTTCTTTACGGTAACCTAATATATTTTGTTAATGATTTAATTCATTAACAGAATATATTACTGTAAACATAATTTTAACGTTATATATTGTGATTGGAAGACGTTAAGCACTTTAATTCAAACGGACATTCTGTATCCAACATGAAAATTAATGTTTTAGAACAAATTAAAAATAGAAATAAAAAAGAGCTCCTTGAATTCTTATGCTTATATTAGAATAGTCTATCAATAGGAGCGATCGGTTGGTAATCTGTTATGTAATCATAGTAAATTTTTAAAAAGTCTAAATTTAGAAAAACTAGAAAAAATTATTAATACTAACTGCAATTGTGATTTGCCGCCATTCAAAAATAGGCATCATGGACACGTTATCACTGGTAATCTAAATGTAATGAGGACAAATTTTAACGTAATATTATGGTATACGGGAAAAAATTCCGCATCTCTAAATGAATAATTTGGCAAAAAGTTTCGGAGGCATGTGAAATAGGCCTTAAAAATATAGTAGATATACTTTCTAAAAAGCATAAAATCAGTAAACTAGATTTTCAAACTTTTGTTAATAGATCACGCACTGTAATCAATACAAGAATAGATTTCTTCATTAAACTTTATGCGAATAGCAATAAATTCGATAACCATAACGACCAATTTTTTCTAAAAAAGAAAAGCTTTGGTCTAAATCAAATTTTACGAAAAATTTTCCATCCACAGCTATCCGGTGGATGCGATGGATCATGCATTTCATCCCGTGATGGATGGCTCCCTTGACCCGAGATGGGTCGGCATTTTCTTTGATAACCGCCGTGGTTATTACCTGTAATCATATATAGAAATCACAAACGTATTATATAAGGTAAAAGTGTCAATGTATTATTTGGCTATCTGTCAAATTACATTATAGTTAGTTTTAAGGTCACAATATTTTGGAACCTTTTTTCGGATGGTATTACATAGATAGTTTAATTTAGGTCAAATCGGTTATTTGCGCAAAATCCTTTCAAGTAAGGTTAATTTTTTGTATAAAAGCAAAGGTTTCAAAAAAAAATTTCAATCATATTAATTTACTATATTCATCAGCAACGCGTATATTTTTCAATCTTACGATTCGTTTTGTTATAAATATTATTATTATACCATGAATACCGGCGAAGCTAGCGGCAGTATGGCGCGGACTGCAACCGTTTCGGTGTCGCCTGCGGATATCATCCTGTCGGCCAGCCAAGGATCAGCTATACATCTGCAAGGAGTCGAAGCCAATGACGGGCGATCCGGATCGCCTCCGCCGCAAAATCTTTCTTGCAAGCTACACCTACGGAGACTGAGGACCGCCAAACTGACGAGGCCTAGCAGGAGGTCAGCCGAGAAGCCGAAGAGGACGGTGCCGTTGGAGAAAACCGCGAAAAAAACGGAGAGGAAACTACAGCAATTATAGCACGGAAGACCAATTTATTGAGCTTATCAAAAACTTATCTTTATATTTTTAGAATATCGCATATACTTAGCTTTTGTAACTTTTATGACAAAAAATTTATTTTTTTCATTAAAGCCTATGATGTAATGTAATATGATGGATTCTATTGATAAGCTCCGACCATCATATTTTTAAAGCTAAATCAAAAAATGTGTCTAGAATTAGGAGCGAAACATATTTTTTTATGTAATCCATTTTTCCATGAAATTTATTTGTTGTGTTTCTTTTAATAATTATTAATTATTTACGTTGTTTTTCTATTTCAGCATTAATACAGGAAACAAATAAAAAAAGTTATCAAATTTATCAATAAATTTATAAATTATAAATCAGATTATTATGCTGTTCGTGTATATTTCGGTTTATACTGGCATATTATATGTATTTTTTAAAAAATACGTCCCTAACGCAAAAAAAATTTTTGGTTATTTTAAGCTCCCACCTTTGCCCCGCCTTTTTTCTTCCTCTTTTTCTATTAAATATAATTCTCCTTGTTATCACGACACTGTATAGTATAATAGAATTTCAGGTGAAAATATGGTACAAGTAATTCGATACCATTTTAAACTTAAGACACCAGATAAAAATATTTCTGACCGCGCTATACTAATAGTTACTATAGAGTGTGATTTGTATCTTAACAAAATTCTAGAAATGTAAGCCGCTGATTATTAATCAATTAATAAATTACTGAGAATTAAAAATAAATATATTGGTAATAAATAAAAAAAACAAAAAATATTTGTTTGAAAAAAATTAACAAAATAATTTGTTTGAAATTCCAGAAGGGTAAAAAATTTTCGTAAACAGTTTTTTTAAATATTACTTCCTTTTTGCTGAATTGAGAAAAAATCGACTTTGAATTTGTGTTTTTTTATCTTAAAAAATTTTTATTTCATTTTCTGCCAATACATTTTTTTGTGAAAAGAGTAAACAAGTGCTAAAAGAAAGATATAACGACAAAAATAATTGGCTTGGCACTGATGGGCTTATCGCTCAAATTTTTAACAGTTTTTTTGGTAATAGATTACCACATTTTTGCAAATTTTAATTATGATGCATTTATCAGTTTGCTATAGGCAATTCAAACCTAGCTGACCTCAATGATTGCAGTATTGAATGGATTATATAACTACAAAACAATAAAAAAATTTGAGCAAAAACAGTGTATACTAAAGATTAATTTCTTTGTTTATTAAATCACAATAGTTTATCAAACTTCGATTTGGAACACAATAGCTGATTTTTTAACGGTTAAAACTAACTAATTTATATCAAACAAATCAGAAAAAAAATTCTGCGTTCCAATTCTGTTTTTTGAAACGTAATAAGCGCACAATTCAAATTGATTTTCTCATTTTCCCAATTTAATTTTTCGAGGTCAGCCAGATATGATCCATCCATAATCATTTATAAATTTTGCTACAAAAAAAAACAACAGTTTAAAAAAAAACAACAAAAAACAATGTTTTTATATTGCTAAATTGTTTTTTGAAAAATTCAAAAGGGGTTTTAAAATAATGAGAGTGTCATTGCAAAATTTTTTTTTTACAAAATCAAAAGTTTCTACTCTCATGATTGTCAAAAACAAAATGAAAAGTTTCCACTCTCATGATTTTCGAAAACACCTTTTATACATTAGTTTAAGGTTAAATTGGTGAGGTGGCCGACCACTAATTCCAAGAGTGTTATGGTTATGCCCATAACTATGCCTAGGCTATCTGACTTAATTTCGTCCAGTCCTTTATATAGGCTAAAAAATTTAGGGTGTTAGAAAATTGGCTTATTTTTAAAACACAAAAGAACTAGCACAAAAGTAACTGGATAAATGTTGAATAAAGTGTTTTTGCAAAAGTTTTTTATTTGTGTTATTCTGAATTATCAACATTTTCATACAAAAAGTGATTTTTTTTTTGGTGATTTTCTTAATTTTCGCTTTGTGTTTAAACAGCATTAAATTTAGAACTAAGCACTATATAGCTTTAAAATATCTTCTATTTCAGGCTTAAAACTATTAAATTTCATGTTTTGATATTTTCCTCAAAATTACTTTGCAATGCGTTTAATTAACTGCGCATTTTAAGATTTCGTTAATTTCGGCCATCTTAAAATTTAGGTAAGAAAACCTGCCGTTTTTTGCTGTTTTTAAATATCATCGTACTACCTTATTTATAAAATTTTTTTTTACTCGCTTCACTTTTTTGATGTTTTTTAAGCCAAAAAAAATTCAAAAAAAGAGGTTATTAAAACTTGTTTTTTTAAGGGTTTGACATAATTATTTAAAGTGTTGCTAATAAACTTTGCAAACGGGAAAAAATTAAGTTATATGTACCAAGATTAATACCTACGATAAATTTGCCACCTTTAAAAATTTTTATTATTCTTTTTGGAAATTTTAGTCGTTTGTTTGGTTTTAGCCAGTTTTTTCGAGGTGGCCAAAGTTGATGGCTTGCGCCTTAATTTCGGCCACTATAAAAAACTTTAAACCTCCACTGATTCTTAAGTGTAACAAAAATCTTAAAATTTTTCACTGGAATAATAAAAATAGCTATCGTTTGCCTTTTAGACCAAATTTTGGGCGGATTGAAAAAACCAGAAAAACTTATCCGAAACAATGAAAAAGTGGCCGAAATTAAGTCCGCTACGCTATATATTATGAACCCAAATTTACCTGGGTTCGGGGGGTGGGAAACCAATACTGATCAAAGGACACTGATCCGATTTGGAATTTCCATTAATTTCCCGGCTGGAGCCTCCGTATCTGAGCCGATCTTGCACCCAGGTGATTTTGTATGAAATGATTACACTATAAACAACGAAGTTCTAAAGCAAGCCAAAACAATTAAAGATTTAGGTATTTATATGTCTCATAACCTGAAGTTTTCTTATCATTGTCAAAAAATAGCTGAGTCTGCTCTACAAAGGTCGGCATTAATTTTTAGAACTTTCTCAGCTAAATCAGTTACAAACTTGGTACGAGCATATAAATCCTATATTAGGCCATTGCTTGAATATGGTAGTGTCATTTGGAATCCTTATCTCATAAAAGATTGTAATTTATTAGAAAAGTTCAAAAATATTATACCAGAAGATTATTTTAGATGCTGCGGTCTAAAATACACTAACTATGAAAATCGGTTGACTTTTTTAAAACTTGAAAAACTTTCAGATAGAAGAACTAAAACAGACTTATGTGAAATATACAAAATAATAAATGGCAAATCATGTCTTCAATCAAAAGATTTATTTTTATTCAACACCAACCAAACTCGAGGACATCCTTTTAAACTGCAAATTGATGAATGTAGAATTGATACAAGAAAATACTCTTTTCTTAACCGCGCTATTTTAACCTGGAATGCTTTAGATACCTCTCAGGTCACTGCTAATTCGGTCACAACTTTTAGAAAATCACTAAAATAACATAAGGTGTGTTTTAATTTTAAAATTATTATGTCTCAAGTTTTAGTGCCTAAGCATAACAACTTGAGCCTTCTGAGCATTTTTTTAGCTTAACTGTGTTGCTTTTAGATTGCACACAGCAAGTTCTTTGTCTTACTTGATTACACAATCTTAATTTTACAAAAGTGATGTTAGTTTTTTTTTCCTCTTCACCGGGTCTCCCAACTTTTGTGTTTATTTTGTATATGATATCTATCTAGTGTTTTTTTTTGTAGTATTGTATTTATTTAAATGTATTTTCTTCTATTTGTTCTTTTTATTATAGAGTTTGTTCTATATAACTAATTGTGATATATTTTTTTAAAACTAACTAAACTTTCTTGTGTGCTGATTTACACGTATTGTGGATTTGTAGATAATTGCTAAAAATAAATTTCTTTCTTTCTTTCAAGAGTAGAAAGTAGCCGCTTTCTTCGAGTGTATAATTTGTAACGTAAATCGTAGTACTCATTGCGCAGTTTGTCATGTACAGAATTGTCAAAAAATGCCATTTTTGGGTGGCCATAACTCCTGACTCACTGCAGATATTTTGTTGAAAAAATTTTTGTGGGCTATTGGGGGCAAGAGCAATATTTTCACAAAAAATTATCAAAATCGAAGACAAAAAGTTTGACTCTGCACCGCACCTTTAAATTAATTGAAACTGAAAATTTAGCACAATTTACAGGTAATCTCTGATTTATTAACAAAATTTTATCTATATATTTAGTTTTAAGCCGCATATATTAGTAGTTTTAGTTATGTATTTATAGAAAAAACGTAAAAAAACATTGCTCTGTTCGAGTCTGTTGCCAAAAAATGTAAAGAACACACCGGGCATGAGACGTCGGTTTCGTGAATAAGGCTGTATGTAACGGCTGACAATATATGTTTTTAAGTGTTTTACAGAATTTTTAGCAATTAAAATAGTAATTTTAGTAATTTTCAAAATTAAAAATATAATACTGCCATCAATTAAGTTTTTTAATTTTTCAAAATAATAAATGAAAACAAAATTTTCTTAAATTTTTTAAGATAATATAAAAAAACAAATAAAAAAAAAAAATTAATACAACTGAGAATTCGAAGATCGCATTCTTGTGAATCCAAAGGATATTTACCCAAATGTATATTGCAAATAACCGTCAATGAAATTCTAAACAATTCTAATAAACTTAAATAAATAGATATACTTTACATACAGACTTCTAAAGTCAAAAAATATAATCGGCGAGTTTGGACTTTTACAAATAATCCATTTTTTACTAAAGAGGTTGTATCAACAAGCTAATATACTAATTTAATAGATAAGTTAGGCAAAAATTTGGCATCTTTCGAAAACCTGGCCGCACTAATTGTATATGGAAATAACTGATAAAACCTAGCGTGAAATATTAGGTTTATTTTTTAATTTGTAAGTAAAAAAATTTTTATTGTTGAAATGTAGTTTTTTTATATATATTTGATTTATAATTTAATGCTGTGGTTTAACAGAATGGCTAATTTGACAATCAAAAGGCTCCAAAAGCATTCATTACCTGGAATGCGTATGTATATTTTCACCAAATGTCGAAAAAGTCGTCACATTATAACCACTAACCATTTCTTGTTCCCGCAAATGCAATTTAAACGAAGGGACAAAATTTTAGCATCAAAAATATGAAAGAAGTCAGTTGTGTTTAACACTCAATGCTTTTTGCGAAGGCTCTTTAAGTTAATAAGATTTATAGTCAATAGGGTCAAGGGAACTTGGATCTAAAAATAGCAAATTTAAGTGTGGAACTTTAATCCAGTAATAATAATTGCTAAATCCTACACCTAAAGGCTGGTTCATACTTATGACAAAACGTCCTTTAGACAAATTCCAAAGGACAAAAGCCTTTTGGACTTTGTCCAAAGCAGCGTCAAAACGTCCTTTGGATTTTGTCCAAAGGACAAAGTCCAAAAGACAACGTGTTCATACTTTCTGTCCTTTGGACTTTTTCCTTTGGATTTTGTCCTTTGGACTGACAAATTTCAAATAGCATTCATACTTTGTCCTAAGGAAAAAGTTCAATAGACATTTTGGCTTGTCCAAAGGACGTTTTGGCTTTTCTAAAATTGTCTCTTGGACTTTGTCCAAAGGACGTTTAGTCATAAGTATGAACCAGCTTTTAGTTAAGTAAAAGCTTAAATCAAAACTTAAAACCAAAAAAATGTTTTATTTGGGATTCTAAGTTTATTTTTTGCACCTCCTAACTCCAAAAATTTTACGTGTTGGATGTGTGCTGCTAAATCTGCTGCCAAACTGCCGCCACACCGCCGGCAAACTGCCGCCATTTAGGAACTAAGGCGTTAAAGTAAAGAAAAATTTTATAATAAGACGGTTTTAACAAATTCATAGTTTATTTTTTCAACTTTTTCCAATTTTTAAAATTTACAAAAATGTGTTATAAATATAAACTCGGTTTTACCCGACTTTTTTTTAAGGTTAAGTTTACGCGTTACTAAGCCTAAGAAAAGCCTAAAAAACAACCTAAATTTTCTTCGCGCAGCTATTTGTTAAAGTTTAGGTTGTTTTTAAGGATTCGCTTTGGCTTAGGAACGCTTAGGCTTAGGCTTAACCTTAAAAAAAAGTCGAGTAAAAAAAGTCGAGTAAAACCGAGTTAGCCTATTGAAATGCTCACATGAGCTTTAAATACACGGATTCTCACTCAGTTACCTAACAACTTTTAGCATAAAAATATATACACAAATACATATTATCAACAAAAAATTTAAATTTAGTAAACGAATAAAAACCTTATACATTAACAAGCATTACACCAATTTATGTAATTTAACACTATGGTAAACACTTTAAATTATAAAAAAAGAGACATTCTGCACCTCACCAGACTAGTTACATAATGCAAACAAAAACATCCTGGAATTAACCAGGTGCAGCACAGAGACTGTTAAACAGATAAAACATTATAACCAAACAAGTTTAATAAACATTCTGGATTACTCCAGATACAGTTAACTACTGCAAAAATAAACCTATATTGCGCGCTGAAAAGTTCGCGCGGCGCGCGCTCAAAATTGGTAACTGTTTTTATATTCATAGCTATGCTGCTGGAGCAAAACGCCCCACGGCGCAATAGGATATAGTCTGCTCAGCTACTTTCTAAAAAGAAAATCTCTGTGAAGAAAAACAACTCGGTTTTGTTTTCAATTTTTTTGTAGAATAAAAAAAAAGATTAACAGTTTTTTGTACTATAAAAAATTGTTTAAAGATGTAGATATGAAATTAACATTATTTAATTACACAAGTAACCCGTGTCAGCCATACGGCTGACAAATAATTTTTCCTGTATTTTTTCGAGTTCATTTGCTAACTTTTTTCAAAATTCAACCTTTTTATGATATTCCCTCGACTGCAAGTTTTGTAATAATACTTTATTCAGTCCAATTTCTTTTGTTATTGTGGGAAGGGTTCGTTCCTTTTTTTTGTGATAATGTGTTGTCCAGCATAAAAATGTCCATGTTAATTTTTGTTTACTTCAAAAACAACACTAAAAGTAATTTTTTTAACCTTCTTATAAGATATAAGCTTTTGAACCTCCTTCAACCCGAACTATAAGCTTTTCAATGATATTTCATTTAGCCAAAATCTTTTTTGTGGTCAGAAAAAAAGGTCTATCCCCCTTTTTGTAAAAATTTCTTGTCCAGCATAAAGATGTAGATGTTTACATTTCTATTTAGCGTATCTTAAATAATAAAACATTTTTTTAAATTAAAAAGCTAAAAAATAAAAAAAAATTTTTCGGCGTTAGAAATATGGTCGAACGACTACTCGAACCCTACGATCCGAGGATGCGAGCGCGACGTACTAACCACCGCGCTACGGGGTCCTCTGAGATTTTCTACTAAAAGGAGCTTTTAAAGAAATGGTTCAAAATGTAACTTCTCGGCGTCAATTAAAAGAAAATTAAATGAAAATTTAAAAAAATTGATTCGTTATTTTTAAACGAAACTTTGGACATAGTTAGATATAGGCTTTTACCATTTTTTTTATTATAAACGATTAAAAAATGACTTCAGGATTTTTTTACTATATATTTTTGTAAAAAAAGTCTTTTTTGCCATTTAAAAAAAATCCTGAGATCATTTTGAACCCAAACCACCTCTGAAGCTTGCCCCCTACATTACCCTAATTTATTTTAAAGTTTCGCCCAAAAATAGCGAATCAATTTTTTTTAAAAGGCCTTATTGCGGTTTTCAAAAGTAGAATCCTTGGACATCTGTTGCGAAGTGGAAAAACTTTTCGGTGACGTTTTTTGTATAACCACTGGATAGCACAGATTCTTAACTTTTTATAAAATCTGACTTTTATGGGCCAAAAATTAATATTTATAATGATATGCGACTAGTTTTCTCAAGTGGTCAAAACTGTGAAGTTCTACCTTAAGTGATTTTTTATATATTTAACACTGATTATGAAATTCCCCAGACTCGGATCTTTGCAATGATATCTCATTTAGCCTAATCCGTTTTACGATTGGGGAGTAGAGTCCTTCCCCTCTTTAGAGAAAATATGTTGTCCAGTATTAAAATGTCCATGTACATCTTTTCAAAAAAAAATTCTGGATTTCCATTGACTAATTTGGCGGCGGTTTGGCGGCTATTTGGCGGCAGTTATAGGAAATCAAATATACTACAATTGTAGTATATTTGATTTCTTGTGACATTTGTAGTGCATTTTACATTGGACTTTTAACACGTGCTTTTTCACGTCTTTCAGAACACGTAAGAGCAGCAAGAGCAGTGCAACGGACTCCTCACTTTCATTGCTTTCTTTACATTCGAGAAATACTGAACATAATTTTAGTTTTACGAAGTTTTTGGCGTTTGATAATAATTATTTTGCTCTTCGTTTTAAAGAAGCTTGTTTTATATCAGCTAATAAGGACAATAACGATTTTCTAAATATTCATAGTACCGAAATATGTAAATTATCACCGGATATCTATGAAATTTTATTGAAAAAATTTAAATTGTAAATTGCGTTTTTTAACTTATTTTTTATATTGTAATCTTTTTTTCTCGTGTTTTAGCGTGTTTTTAATTCATACTATTATATATCTATATTTTTTAGATTTCCTGACGAAGGCCTGTGTTTTATCAGGTTGAAACGCAGAATAAAACTATTTACTACTTATTTCTGTCTTAAAAAGCCATACAAGCTAACAATTTTAATTTTATATAAACAAATGATTACCACATTTCGTGATTCACGGTACCGTCGAGAAATAAAGTTTCTGACTTTTTTCAGGATTAGACTAATAGATAATAGAAAATTTGGTTTGACTCCAAGTTCCTTCTGTTCTAAGTTGTTCCAGGTCTAAGTTCCTTCGGGTGCAAGTTTTTTGTTTACAAGTTCCCGTAAATAAACAAATGATTACCGCATTTCGTGATGCACGGTACCGTTGGGAAAAATCCAGAGCAGAAAGTTGTGTGTAATAACGTCGAAAAATCGGGCGTGATTAGCGTTGGCGAAATATAAATCAGGATGCCACATGTTCTGATAGATCCACAAATCCTTCACTAACACCCTTCAAATACTAT
>JASAMX010002634.1:20000-49716 GCA_030248175.1 Microlaimidae sp. YZB2_3 | reverse complement strand
AGAATTCAGAGCTTTTGTAAATCTTGGTAATGCAACTTTTACTAATAGTAAACCTTAAACCTAAAAATAAAAAAAAACGTATAAAATCCAGTTGTTGGGAATTCTTTGATTAATTTATTTTAAAATTAAACCTTTATAATAACGTCTGAGCTTTTTTTGTTTCTATCTGTCCCAAAAAACCAAATCTCCATAAAACTTTTTTGAGCTTTTCATTTAACGATTAATTATTTGTCTATAAGTATTTCTTAAAATGAACAAAAATATAGCAATTCGTTTGGCTCAAACTACCGCAGTTCATTATACAGTAAAAATATAAACAAACATCCATTCCGTTCAGTGATGTAATTCAAAAATTAAAAATAAACGACAAAAAAACTAACAAACTTAAAAAAAGTAGAAAATAAAAACGAAAACGAAAATATAATTTTTTTTAAAAAATTGTAAATATTTTAATAAAAATTAATAATAATAAAAATATTTTAGTTTAAAGTGTATGGTTTACAGCAAAAAATAATTCAAGCTAAAAATTTTTATCGTGTCGTCGGAATCAAAAAAAGATAGCTATGTTGATTCCTAAATATTATCTTTCGGAGCTCGGCCATTCAAAGCTGGTGCTTGGGACTATGATTTTAAAATTAGCAATTTAATGCTTATAAAATTATTGAAATATCTTTTAATTAATTCAGAACTATTTTTAAAGCTATAAAATAAAAACTTAAAAAAATTTTTTTTAAATATTATATATGGTGTTATATTAAAATTATTTAAAAAATTGTTTCTGAAAAAAACTACAACTACAAACTCTTTTGTAAAAATATAATGATTTTTTGGCACATTATAATCACTAAACACTTAAAACTTTCCCATTTTTTACATTATTTCTGCAGTTTTGCTGATTTTACTTACACGTATTGACAAGTTTATTGTCGTTTTAACAACAAAAAAAACTGTTTCAGGAAAATTGTAAAAATTCGGGCCCATGGAGTTCCGCGGATCCGAATTTTTCTGGTGTTAATTTAATAAACTTTGGACTTCTTGCACTGCACGTTGTGATCAAAAAACAGCTCACTGAATGGGTCGCAGGTACTCCCACTTATAAACCTTTGTAACGCTTTCCTAATGAAAAAAAGTTGGATGTTGCTAATTTGCAAATAAATTAAAAATCACAATGTCCATCTTTTTTCTGTCTCAACGTATACATAAAACTCACAAAATATTCTGTACTACAACATAAAACCCGGCCTCTTTTTTGGTAATATATCATTGTGAAAGTGAAAAGTGAAAAATTCAAATAAACATTCGGTGTAATAAAAAATTTTTAACCGTGCGGTTTTTATCATAAATTGTTTTAAATTAAATTTAATTTCAAAATATTAAATGCTCAATAATTATTTAAACACGTAGCTTATGAATTGACACACAACTTATCTGTTGATAGAATGGTTATAAAAATTCTAAAATAAACTTCATATTTTACTATTCAAAAAATTATCCTCCTTACTTTTCAAATTGAACTTAATAATATATTTTAGGTTTTGTGCCTATGATTCAATCGCTCCGAAAATACAAATTTAAAAGTTTTCAGATATTCTTACCGATACTTTCAGCCGGCATAATATACAGTAGTCAACGTTCCGCAGAGGTTGCGATTTTTTGGTCGGCCTTTTTTTGTTGTTCAAAAATCAGTACGGAAAACTTAAAAATTTTTCGTGCATTTAAAAGAGTATAAAATGTTCTGTATGACGTGACGTACAAATTTTAATTGGGAATCTGGTATAAGTGTGGGTTCTTTATATTAAATGCTAAAAAAACTAAATCATTTGTATTGAAAATATTGCAAAAAAAATTTCCAAACTATAAAGGAGTTAATAATCGGTTAAATTTTGTGAAAATAATTTTATTTTAATCCTTCAAATTCTTGTTCAAAACATTTTTTTTTTTTAGATATTTCTAGAGAAACAATTCAAAGTAATTATTCATTGTAATCTATCAATAGGTTTAGCTAAAAAATAAGTTTTCTCTGGCTTTTAAACTGAAAATTCGCTGCGTAAAAAGAACTATAATTAAAATTTTGATGTTGCGGTGCTAATAAAGATTTTAATTTTATTGCTTGAACATCAGAACAACGAACTTTATTTCTTCACAAAAAATACCTTTCAGTTTAATGAAATTAAAATAGCATCATGTACAGCTTTCTATAATACAGCAGGGTTCACATGCGATTTTGTCTTTTTTTATAAACTATACTAGGCAGCCGGAAAACTTTTTTATGTTGTTGATGTTTCAGAAGTACGCAAATCAGTTTACCAGACAAGCAAAATATACGCTATAATATAATCAGCCACTAATGGGATGCAGTTTGTGTGGAAACACCTCCGTTGTAGTTTGGGCGGGAAATTATATGCTTAACTTTTTTGATCAAAACTAAATATAGCAAATTATTTACCATTTTCTTAAATTATTTAGTTAACCTTACCTTCTATCACCAAGAGTCGCTCATTCATTCTTAAAATGCCAAGAACAGAAATTTAAAAAAATTCAAACTGAGATTTTTTTAATTGGTTTTAATTTCTTGGATATTATGTATGTTTGACTTTTGATAAGGAGCAATTGGAAACACGTCTTGAATTTCGAAATACTTGTTTATTAGCAATACGTTTTATGTACGTTACTTTAACTAGTCATGATGTATTATTTTTGTTGGTGTGTCCAACTAACTCCCAAGGAGCTTTAAGTGAAAACATGATTTGTGAACAAATTTTTAGTAAAAAAACACAAAAACCCGCCGCATTCAAACCGTCATAAAAAGTTCACGTTACGCGCTCAATTTTTCAAAAAATACTCAAAAAAGTTTGTTGTAACAGCATACCAAGCGGTGATTTTTATCTCTTACTAATAAAAAGATTTACTCTTTTAAGGCCCAGTTTTATATTTTCACCGGATCAGTGATAGTGATGGTATCATTGATAAACATCATTTTTAAAGCTTTAACTGATTGCCAAAAGTCCAAGCTACACATTGATATAAGTATCGTAGTAATTAATTACCCTGTTTTGAGATATAACGTTTTAAAATTTGAATTTTGTCACCGGTCTCAATAATTTTTCAACAGACTCAGTTAATCCACTGGTTAGCCTAAAAAAGCGTAAAAATTAAAAAAAATATAATACCCTTTCAAAATGATATTTATTTAAAACTTTATATAAAAAGATTGTTTTACTAGAGTTGGCGTTTTTTATGAGAAATGATTATTATATAAAAATGATATTTTTACATTTTTTAAGTTTTGACAACTTTTAAGCTGTTTCATTCGAAATTTTGACGCTGTTTTTTTATAAGTTTAGAAACTTATATATATATATATTTTTTGTAAATATTTACTAAGAAAAAAAATCTTATTATAGCACTTCAGTAGATGTATCAACTAAAGTTTATGGAAAATTATAGTTTTCTGTAGAGTTTTCCTTAAAATCTTAACGTGTTTTCGTTTTTTGCAAAGTTTCACAAAAATGGACTTTTATAAGGAAATAGTATGTTTTTAATTTTTATAAAATACTTTCCTGCAGACAAAAATTTGTTTTTTCTAAAACGTAGAACTGGTGTTATACAGTAAATGGTGTTACACAGTAAAATATTTTTATGACAAATACAAAGATTAGTTTTAAATAGTTTGTAAAAATTTTTCAGAATTTTTTCTCATCCTAATGTGTGTCCAGTTCTTGCTTGCTGCAATCAACCGCCAAACTTAGTAGTGATTAGTCAGTACATGCCCTGTGGCTCTCTTTACAATGTGCTTCATGAACAGTCTAGTACGTTTTATTTGTCTTAAGTTTTTATTAGTTTTTATAAAGTTTGAAGCAATATGTGAAGGCATTTTGAGCTAAGGTAGCCGATTATTTTTTAAGAAAGTGTCTTCTCGTTTTTTCCCATTCATTGCTTCTCATTAAAGAACAACAATAAAACAAAGAACAGAATAGGCATGCTTGATTCAATCTGTTTTTCATAAATTAAATAGCATAGAATAGCAAACGATCTTATTAAATATGAAGTTGACTTTTTTTATTTTTATCAAGAATACAGCTTAAAAAATCCTCGGCTTTAAAACAAAATTTTCAAAAGGAAATTTTGCACCTGCTAGCAAAATCAGGGTAATAAAATATAGGGATCAATCAGGGATTCAGAGGATCAGGCTAATAAAATTTCGAAATTTGGGGCCCTAGATTTTTTTCAAGGGGAGCAAGAGCAAAAATTAGATGCGAAGGGGGTCTTTAACCTCACCCACCACAACCCCATCACCAGGTCCTCACATTCTCATAATCCTACCCCACCTCTGCCTCCTTTCTTCCCATTTATGCCTACTGCCTGGTGTTCCTGAAAATAATGAGAAAAAGAAATAAAAGAATTGGTAACCGGTGTCGGTAGAATTTTATCTGCGGAAAGTATAATACTAGTAAAAAACCGGTTAATTCTTCTCGCTCCCTCCCAGGTTTATTTTTTCCGTCCGCAAAAAACTATTCCGCCAAAGAATCATTATGATCTTTCTTCCTTTTTTATATTGAATTTCTTATATTTTTGTTGTAAGGGCAACAAATTTGTACGTTTCTTTAAATTGTTTCGTTGAAAGTTTCACAATCGAAATGTTTACGATTATTTTTATATTTAAACTATATACTTCACCGTTCACCTGCTCTATTTAGGAACTTGGACACGGCCACAAGTAAATTTTAGACTTTAAAATTAGACAATATTAGGGGGCCTACGTACTGCCTTCATTTGTTATGTATAAACGTAATTAAAATACATTTCAATCTAAAATAATGTCTAAAGACGTAATAATAAATTATTTTTACTTGTTTTATACAAATTACAATTACAAATTATGCGTTCAAAAAATGATCCACGGTAACCTCCTCGCGGTGGCCGACCCTCGGGTTCCATTTCTTTTACCAACGTTTGGGAAGTGCCGGAAAAGCTTGAGTTGCTTATTTATTTAGGTACTCAAGTAGCTAAAGAGCAGTACAGGGGAAAGGGTATTAGGGCTAAAACACTATAATTAAAACCATAATACTAACCAAAATAAAAAACAATAAAACTTTTTAAATATAATCTAAATACAACCAATCATTACCAAAGAAAATCTACTTCGAAACTGAAGCGGAGTTAACACAAGCATGGCCGTACCTAGAGGGGAACAGGGTGAAAGTTCCCCCTGTCGTTTTTGAACAAGCACTGGATAGAATGCATTTTTTCTGAACAAGCACTGAATAAAATGTATTTTTCGTAAAAAGAAACTAAATAAAATACTTAGTTAGTTTTCAAAAATTTCGCGCCTTCGGCGCCCTTTTCTAATTGTTTATTTTTCCAATATTTTCTTTTTTTTAATATCAAAAGTTTTACCCCAAAAACTTAAGGCTGGTTCATACTTATGACTAAACGTCCTCTGGACAAAGTCTAAAGGACAAAAGTCCTTTGGACTCTGTCCAAAGGACAAATACAGCGTAAAACGTCTTTTGTACTTTGTCCAAAGGACAAAATCCAAAGGACAAGGTGTTCATACTTTTTGTCCTTTGGACATTGTCCAAAGACAAATTCTAAGTAGCATTCATACTTCGTCCAAAGAAAAAAGTCCAAAGGACGTTTTGGCTTGTCTAAAATTGTCCTTTGGACTTTGTCCAAAGGACGTTTTGTCATAAGTATGAACCAGCCTTTAGAGTCTAACCTAGGTCTAAAATGGCTTAAAATGCATTGAAATAGGCAAAAAACTGCAAAAATTTCGCGATTATGGAGTCATTATGGGTAAAAAAAATGGCGTCATAAGTTTTGGGTACTTTTTCATTTTTGGGCGGGGGAAGCAATAAAACGGGGGCGGGGGCATCCTTTAATAAAGCCCGGGAGGCATTTCCATACCGTGCACAGGTCTTAAATTAGAAATTATAATTTTGGGTTATGTAAATAGTACAAATATTGGTGTTAAGTCAAACGCTTTTTGTCTCACACTCAGCATTTTTTCTTTGTGATAACATTTTTAATAATATGGTAAAATTAATAATACCAAACTGGGTTTGTTTTAAGTAAATGATGATAATAATGTTTAAGTGCTTAATATCTTGATGATTAAAATTTTGGAAACTAATTAAGTAATTAACACATTTGAAAAACTTACTAAATTGCAACTAATTTCACCACAAAAAACTAATAAAAAAGTTTTTAAAAATAATCAGTGAATTTTTTTGTTTATATTTTAAATATGCATTTAACGATCATAACAATTAAAGGCTTAATTTTTCTTTATTTTGCTTAATTTGCACCCAACCACGTTTTTTAGCTTGTAGCAGCAGGCAAATTTTTTTGTAAAATTTTAGAACTAAAGCCCTCTAGTGCTGAAGCTAGTGCTTAAAAAACTGTTTGCTTAGTTGTTTTTTTTATTTATTAATATTCAATCTTATTTCAATATTAGCTTGTTCAAACTTTTAAAAATGTACCAAAAATAAGTTTTTTGAAAGAGGTTTTAATATTATTTTGGTAACGTTTCTTTAAGACAAAATAAAGTAAAAAGTGCAAAAAATTTTCCAAAAAAAAAGTCAATTTAATATTCAATAGTGTTTAATATTAATAAAATACTCTTCCCCTAAATCCTTCCAGAGGTAGCCATTAAGAAGTTATATCATGTTGTACTGGCCCAATAATGGTTGTTGATTCCATTATGGTGCAAGTTGATATAAACAACGATACCATATTTGGTATTTTGTGGCATATTTTACAAACAAACATTAGACAATATTAGTTAATAAAATACTTTTAGTTTTTATTTGTTGCTTTTCATTGTGGGTATGCAGGACATGGCACCAACATCTACTATGGTAGAAAACCTCAGAAACTATAAAATTTGTATTGTTATTTTATTATTTTCTTTTTCTGCTTTTATTAAGCAATTGTTTTTCAGTGTAAGATAATGATGTGTAATACTTTTTTTGTTTTCAATGTAAGATAATGATGTATAGCTTTAAGTTGTGAAAATTTTTTAGCAATTGTTGTTGACCAAAATCAAGCAATCAGATTTGCAATAGATATTGCGAAAGGGATGGGATTTTTGCACAGGTAAAAATTATAATTATTACACTTTAATCTCTAAAATTAAATAAATTTAAATCACTTAAACTTTATTATAATTTTTATTATTATTAATTACAATCCCCAACAAGCAAGTGGCATGTCCGACTATTTATTTATTACAGTACAGTAACACCTAGATAATGGCAGGTTAATAAAATCTAAAGTATACTCACCCAAATAATTGGCTACTCACTTAGGCGTAACCAGGGGGTGGGGGTAAACAAGGGGGTGAGGAGTTCCAACCTTAAACAAAATTTCGGGGGTTCCAAATTTTAAACGTTATAAAAAAGCTAAAAAAATATCTTCCGTGCTTTGCGCGGAGTGTCATTATGCCAAAAACTTTATAATTTTCCTACTAATTTTTATAATAACCAAGTCCAAAACCGAAAAAAAAAATTTTTTTTTCTGAATCCCCAAATTTTTACCCTTGCCGACCCAAAAGAAGGGTTTTTTAGACCCCTTGAGAGGGGCCTACTTGCGATCATGGCTGCTCATCGTTTTTATAAAACCTCGGGATTTTTTCCAGATTAGATGTTTCCAGATTAGATGTTAATAGTAAAAAAAACCATAGTTGTTTTTGCCATTTAAACGGTAAAAGTATTTTGGTGGTTAATACTTTCAAATCAGCCTACCTCCGAATTTATCTTTCCGGTGTTTAAAAAATCATTTTATCATTCTATCTTTAAAACTAAGTAATACATAACCTTAAAATAACTTCTATTTTGTGCTTAAAATAGTTAATTTTCATGTTTTTAAATTTTCTTCCAAAGCAGTTTGCAATGCGCTTAACTAACTGCGCAATTTAAGATTATGCTAACTTCGGCTATCTTGATTTTCAGGTGAAAGAACCTTCCGTTCTTTTGCTTATTCAAATATCATAGTACTACCGTATTTTATAAAGCATTTTTTGTGCATTTGACTTTTTTTTAACGTTTTTCGCGCCAAAAAAAGGCAACAAAAAACAGGTTATTAAAACTTGTTTTTTCAAAGTTTTGACATAATTATTCAAAGTTTTACTAATCACTATAAAAGTTTACAAACGAGAAAAAATTAAGTTATATGTACCAAGAACTATAAAATAACTTAAATTTCGGCAACTATAAAAATAAAAATAAAATTTAAACCTCCACTGATCTTTAAGTGTAACAGAAAGTTTTTTAATTTTGTACTGGAAAAACAAAAATAGCTATCGTTTGACTTTTAGACCAAATCTTGGGTTGATTAGAAAAGCCAAAAAAATCTTATCCAAAAAAATAAAAAACGTGGCCGAAATTAAGTCAGCTACCCTGCATGCACAAGTTTTCCGGCCATCCTTTAGACGAAGACGTCGGAAGGGGTGAACACTGCATGCAGTTAAAACTCTAGCGGTAGGTAAAAATTGCCAACATCGTTATTAATGTTGGACGAACAGCCTCAACCATGAAGGTGAAATTTTTTCTTCCCTCCTAGCTTGTCTTAGCGCCTGTCTTTTGCATGATCTTCATAGGGAAGATAAGTTTCAGGTAATGCAACAACAACAACCGGGTAGAAATTACGTCGCCTAGGTGGCGATGATAATTTTGGTTTTACGGCCAAGTTCTCTATTATCTTAGAAGTGCAACAATCTCCAGGACAACGTACGAGGGGTAATACGGTTTTGAACATACATGGGCATAAAAGGGGGTGATGATAAGGTTAACCCACCTCTACATTCTGGGAAAAAGATATAATTCTGGAAGGATATTTTGGGGTAAGCCAAAATTTCAGATCCATTGATGTCGGCACTCTGAAAATTTTAAAGGTATAACTTTCCCAAAATACTTCTCCTGCCCACCTATCCATAACTGTATCCTTAAAAGTTATAAAAGGGGAATATTCAATAAAAAAGGAATGGTACTTTATTGTTTTGTTTGTTTTAAGCTTGGATCCTCTAATTTTACGCTACTACCTGAGCAGCAAGCATGTTGTTATTGATGAAGACTTGACAGCTAAATTAAACATGGCTGATCATAAGTTCACCTTTCAGGAAAAGGGACGACTTTACTCTCCGGCGTGGATGTCACCAGAAGGTAAAATTTCTATTATATTGAATTTTGAAGTGAATTACTTGAAAGTCTAAAAAAATCGAATATTATAGCTTTCATGAAATTTTGAAAATATAATTTAGAGGAGCTAATACGTTTTATTTAAATCCCAAGATTGTGGTGTAATGTCCAAAGAGTTTTAAACCGTTTAATTAGAAGTGTACAAAAGTACATTTTTGAAAGATCAATACAGCATGATTAAAATTAAATATAGGCAGTTTTAAAGAAAAAAATTGTTTAATTTGAAAAGCTGAGGTGTTTAAAAAAAATTGCCAATTTTAAACAAAATACCACCTGTTTCATTATATTAAATTTTGGGTCTCATAATAAAATGGGAATAAACCAGAATTTTATTAATGGGTCACACTAAATTGACTATATTGTTGTGTACATGTGATCATCGTATTTATAATTTTATTTTATAAAAAAAATGTTGAAGTCAAGTTCGACACAAAATATTAATAATTAAATTAAAAACAGTATATTTTAGAATTTGATTTTTATTTGTTTACCGTATATAGCATTGCAAAAAGCTCCCGATGACATGAATGTTCGTGCAGCTGATATGTGGAGTTTCGGCGTCCTGCTCTGGGAACTGATCACCAGAGAAGTCCCATTCTCAGATCTCACCGCCATGGAAATCGGAATGAAGGTACAGTAAAACCATAGATGTTTTTTGGGGGGAGAGGGGTCCACCCCCCTGGAAAATTTTGGACCCCCCTAGGAAAAATCCAAGGGGCCCCCCTCCCCCAAAGCTCAAGGGCGGTCCGGCCGGACCCCCCCCCCTAGCGAGGCTGACCCCCCTCCCCCCTTTCCGACCACTGTAGCAGGGTATATTTTTATTTACTGTCAAAAACATGGTTTTTTTAGTTAAAAACAGTTTAAATCCACTTTTTAGGCCTAAATAGGCTGTTTTAATATATAAAATTTAATATTAGACCTAAACACTTAAATTATTGCTTTAGAAATCTTTGTTAAAAAATCGGACTCCCTGAACCCCCTCCTTAAATTTGTAATCTTACACACGGGGTCGACCCCCCCCCTAAAAAGCCAGGGGAAGTCGAACCCCACCCCCCTCCCAACAAAAAATTTTGGATTTCCACCCGGGGTTGGACCTCCCTAGCGAACCTGACCAAAAACATCTATGAGTATGTAGAACCGATTAAAATAGTTACATGCCTTGGGGGAAATGGGAGTTTTGCAATAGAATTTCATGTTGTTTGTGGTCATAAAAGGTTTCCAAACAGCCATCGTATCAATCGGTGGGGGTGAGGGACCTTTTCGCCTTGCTAATCCTCTTTTCGTTAAGGGAAACGGTTTACCCCCCTCCCTCCATTCCATTCCAAAACTAAAAAATCCGGCAACCTGGTCTGTTTTTATGGTTTATAAAAATAAGGCTCCCCCCCCAAAAAAAAAAAAAATTTGCTTTTCTGGAAACCGACTTAATTTTTATTTAGTTTTTATGCCAAACTAGCCGATCCAAACCTGTCCATCCGAATCCCTTGTAAATTATTAGTGCCTATTTTTGCTTGTCTCACGGTTGTTTTAATTCACTGGTTGTAAAAAGAAAACATTAGTTCTACCTAAATCTGTATTAAATGAGAACTGAAAAATTTTAAAATTAAACAAACTGCAGTTTTTTTTATTTGTGAAATTATCCGTATTGAATAAATTGTATGTCTTACTGATTGTGGGGTTTTTTCGCCAACGGCTAGGCGCCAGGTGGCGTCTATGCTCCAAATTTTAGGAGCCAATGCAGAATTCTAGCTGCCAAGAACAGAAAAGTGTTTACGTCGACAAATGGGGCTTATAATAGTTTGAGTGGCGTCAGCGGTGTCTGTTTTGCTTAGCTTACTGCAAAGTTTAAAAAAATTCTAGCTTAAGAAATTTCTGTAAAATTGGGGCTCGACCGGGGATCGATCCCGGGACCTCTCGCACCCTAAGCGAGAATCATACCACTGGACCACCGAGCCGTTACAGTTACTAGCTCTAAAGCGCCGTTATATTGGATTGGATTTGGAACAATATTCTTTAAAATGCCTATGGTTGTTTACCGACTCTACTGTTGTTGTTTTTCTGGATTGTATTTTTAAATAAGAGTTTTTACTGTTTTTTCGGGTTCCATTTCTTAATTATATTAACAATTTAAACACTTACGTTAAAACCCTTGAAAAAGAAGCACGTAATGACTTCGAAACGTTGGAATAAAGTTTTATTGAAGCTGTTTTATCTTCAATTTTATTGGGGTCAAAGCCCGAAAACTGTACTAATATAATGTATTTTTAAATATTACACAAAAAGTTAGGCCAAAATAAGTTTTTAAGTATAACAATACTATTATTGACTTTATAGTTCAACTGAATCTTCGTTTTGTGTGGTTATGTTGCGGGTTGTGTCCATGAATAATGAATATATTTCACTTACAAGCTAAATACGCTATATATCAACTTTACACAAAATAAACATCTATAAAAAGTTATTTTGTGTTTAAATCACCTGTTTATTCGTGTTTTCAAGATCATCGCAGTTTACAACAAAAACATTACACTGTATTGTTTGAATTATACAGACATCTATTATTCGTAAAATATGGGTTAACATCAACAAACTTAAGTTTGTTTTGTTCTTGATTCACTCGACGGCTCGGTGGTCTAGTGGTATGATTCTCGCTTAGGGTGCGAGAGGTCCCGGGATCAATCCCCGGCCGAGCCCTATTTTTTGTGCGTATTTTGTGCAGACTAAACTTCAAATTGTTTATTTCCAATTGACATTACTTAAAGGTAAACCAAACGTACCTGCAACAGTGTGCCCACGTGACTAATTTAGACACGTGCTCACGTGACTAATTTAGACACGCTCACATGACTTTCATGCGGAAAATTTTTTTCGTTTACACAAGATCAGCAATTTTGAGAAAATTCAAGACGTATGTGAAAATTTACAAAATAATTTATAAATCAAATGTTAAGGTTTCTCTTGATAGTTTTAACTGCAAAGCGTTCAATAGTAATAGTAAACCAATTGCAGAACACAGTAAAAATTACGTTTTTTTTTACTTTCATTGACCCCCGAAATTTTTGGGGTCGGAAGAATAAACTTTTTCCAGCAGGGGGATCCGAAATTTTGGGTCTAGGGGAGTGGACCCCTCTGTACCAACCCCCCCCCCCTCCAAAATTATTTATGATAGTAATACAAATTACTTAATCAACATTACTCAAGATAAATAGCGAGAAATGTGTATAATTATAAATAAGCGAAGCGAAACTGAAAATATTGCAGATTTTGGGGGTCATGCTACAAAAAATATTTTATAGTTTAGTGCTGTACGATTAGCAAGGCGCGAGAAAATTTTAAAATTTTAGCTTCTGAAAACATAAGTTTTAGCACCTAGCGAAAGATCATTTTAAGGGCGGGGGTGGCCGACCCTTGCCCCTGATTACGTCTCTTTCTTGTTTCCCCAAAAAGTGTCGTTTGGTTGGCCTTGTTGCCGAACACTATCTCCTTTATACGAAAAACGTTGCCCGCATATCACTGGTTATGATTTCCAGGTAGCCTTGGAAGGCTTGCGAGTGGCCATTCCTCCCGGAACAGGACGCAGTGTCACGCGACTGCTGAACATTTGTATGAACGAAGATCCAGGGAAGCGGCCGAATTTCGACCAAGTCTTGCCGATTTTGGAAAAAATGAGCCAATAATATTATCTACCGCACGGATGGATTGGCAAAAAGATCTGAATTTAAGTACTTATACTATGAAACGTTTATATTCCGATGTATTTCTATTGGACGAATAGAATATGCCTCGGAATAAACCCTTCGTTGCCTTTTTACCTTAGCCGCCTATACTGCCAAAAATGTATCGTATTCTGGAGTGATTGTGTTTTATTGTTTTGTATAATATACCAATTGCACTAAAGGATCCTCTGCTGCTTCCGGGAAATCATTGCACGGCTTTATTGGGTCTTTATAAATATTGGTTTGAAACTGTAGAAAAAACTGGTTTTTACGGAATTCCAAATGCCAAGCTTGGACCAGCTTAGATAATAGATATTATATTATATTATATATATATGTATGTATTTAAGGCTTATTTCGCTAGAACAATCATTAATCAGTTTGGTAGCAATTTTTTCGTGTGTTAGACAACTGTAAAGCAGTTTCCCTCTGCAATAATTAAGTGGAGCCTGATTTAAAATTTCTTGATAACGAAAACATTAAAAACGTTTAGAAATAGAAGAGACTGGTTCCAAAATTACAAAAAAATTGAAAAAAAAGCATTTATGAGATTTTTATTTGTTACCAATGTTTTAGGTTGTATCAGGGTATGTGTAGCAAAATCAGGATATAAATTTAAGGTCTCTCCGGACAGTTTTTTTTTGCAGAGCGTTCAGTAGTAAACCAATTGCAATAAAAAGCAAAAATTACCCATTTTTATTTACACACAAATTATTTTTGAATTATTATACTTATAGAGTATTATAATATTTTAAGATATTCAAATGACGAAAATTTGACTAATTGGCGAAAAGCAGGCAACAAACCCTGTTTACAATAATGATATTTTTTTGAATTTATGTGAAGTAAATTTTTAAAATTATAAAAAAATTTAAAAAAAAAACACTATTAAATCAAAAAAAAAAATTTTGGCGAAATCTGTTTTATGTGGGAATCGATCTCGGGACCTTTCAAAAATTTAACGACGCGCTAACCGACAATGCCACTGCTACCATACGATGATGAGCTCTAAAAGCGATTTATAAACAAACCCTTTGAAATAAATCGATAAAACGCACAACGCACGACAGAACTATTTATGCGTTAAAAAATACAAAAGATAATATGGCCTTCCAAAAATTATAAATTTCAAGAGAAATTACTATCTGGAGCTTTGAATTTTACCAAATTAAATTAAATCGAAGTTTTACCGAAATTTTAAAAAAAATTAACCCCCATTTTTCACGGAAAATTGTATATTAAACCATAAATACAACAATATTCAATTTAATTTTTACGTACGTAAAAGGGGTAACGGTGTCTCTCTATTGGAAGTCATTTTTTAATAAATAGTGAGCAGTAAATATTTTTAAGGGTTTTAAAAAAATTTCATTGCATATCGATTTTTAATATCAATTATTTCAATTACTTCCAATAATATAATGAATGTTCACTTTATAATCGTGATATTTCTGCCTTTTTAACACTCATATAAATTTTTTAGGGAATAATTACTGTATTTCACGAGATCTCATATGCCAAAAATCGCGATTTTCCATACTTATAAAAACTGTCCGGAGAGACCTTAAGTTTACTAAATAAATTAAAATTTAGCTGAAATTTTTAATTGCACTGAATTTACCGGCACTTCATTAGAATTAATTTTAGCAATTTATGCATTCTAAAAAAAACCTTGTTCATTTGTTTTAATGAGAGGTATATTAAATGACACCGTCGTCTCATGTCATTTAAAAACTAAAGAAATACAGTGTATAACAATTTTGTTACGTTAAATTTACGTGATGACTTGATTTGGGATACAACTATCTTTAAAAACTGCAGAAGTCCATGTATATTACACGTATACGCCAGACATTTTGAAAATAGCACATTTTGCAATAAATTTACTTTTATTAAAGAAACAAGTAAAATTTACTTTTATTTCACAGTTTTTGTGCAAGCAAGATTGGTACAGTTGTGTTTATAATCATAGATCAACAATAAATAATTGTTTAACGCTGTAATAAATTTTAAATTTAAATTAATAATTTTAAATATAAAAATACTATTTTTTTACTTTTCGTCCGTATTACGGCAAAATAAGCCGCAAATCCCATAAAATATATGTGACTGTGACTTATTTTATATTTCGAAAAGCACTTAATTTCTACAGAATGAGTCGCAGTCACGTGTATTTCATAATGACAGTGGCTCATTTTGCCGTAGTGACGACGTTTTGTTGTTTGTTTTAGCTGATTGTTTCTAATATTTAATTTCTGACTCCTTTTTAAGCTTTTTAATATGAATCTTATTGTAACGTTAATTAGATCGGCTTAACTAATAGTTTGAATAGAAATTGCACCAAAGGCGATACCGGCGAGTCCACGTCCAACGTGGCTCGCTTAAAAACCGCACTTTTACAAATACAGTTTATTGAATAACTAAAAAATAATGTCATTTTGATTCATATTAAAGTTTAAAAAATTGCAAACTAAAAGTTGCTGAAAACACGTCAATTAAAGACCTTAAAATTCGTATTGTGAACGATTGGCTACCTTAGAATTAACCCGTTCCCCTAATGGCCTTTTACCACCGATACAACCGTGAGACCTTTGTACGACAAAGGTGAAATCTTCGTCTCACGGTGGTGGTATTTTCCTATGACAAATGTCTTACGTAAACCTTACCCCGGTAAGCTCTTCGCATGACCTAGGTTTTACTTCCGTCATACATAATTTTTGTGCGCGAATAGTGCCCAGTGAGCGAGCAAATTGAAATGGTTAAAGCTGTACGGTAGCAATATGCAAATTTTTACAAAATGAAATATCCTACGTAATACATTGTATCCGTGACAAAAATCTGCATATTGCCACCGTACCGCTTTAACCATTTCAATTTGCTCGCTCACTGGACACTACTCGCGCAAAAAATTAGGTATGACGGAAGTATGACATAGGTCGCACGAACGTTTCACGGTTGTAGCCGAGGAAAAGGCAATTAAGGGAACGGGTTAAGTATTAGGTTTCGCAATTAAGGCACAGCGCTCCAGTCTTCCTTTAGTTTTTAATGCCCGAGACGTTGAAACATACTATTTGGGAAGAGGGTAGTTCTTAGCACTAATTTCATCGCATTGGTTTTTTACTGTTCTGTTTAAGCGTATAAAACAAGTGCTTAGAACAGATAATCAAATAAAATACCTACCGTCAACGTGTTTTTTTCTGCTTTTTAAAATAAATTTCAAAAAACTAAATGGTTTTATTAAGTTATTATGATATTATTGTTAAAAATGTAGTTGAATTGTTATCGCATTATAGATCCGCCGTCTTTCACAACAATGACTTACATTTGCTATTTTCAAAAGCAACTGCGAACCTTATTTGCTACTGATAAAATGTAATCATCACATTTTTCATTTTTTTGAAGGTAGTTTTATCGCTATTTTGGTTTGTTTTTCGTTGCCGTTTATACATTGTATATTAGATATAAAAAATAATTTATATACAAATTTTATTATTCAAATTTTATTTTGTCTGTAAATGTTTTAAAGTAGGGGCACAGTACGAGAGCATCACAAACACAAACAAAAACTTTTTGTGCTAAATCGCAAACTTATACTCTGGGTGGAACTCTAAAAGCCACGCTGTGAAAACACTGCCCTTTTCAATATGATTTTGTCATAAACGTCAAAAACTGTCAAAAAACCTATTTTTTTGTAGATGTTTTAAAATACTTAAAATCATGGGTGAGCAGCCTCCCGGATTTTAGAGGGCAATACCCGACCCCCGAAATTCGGCGGGGGAGAGATGTGCCAAAAAGTTTTTTGGGTATGCCATTTTTAGCGTTTTTGCTACTGGGACCCCCAAATTTTACGGGGGGGGGTGGGTTTCCGGGGTACCCCTAATTTTTAGGGTGGTGTCTGTCTGTAGTAATTGGGATCTTGCTTGGGGGTATGGTATAACCCCAACCCCCCTGCCCACCTATGCTTAAATGTCTTGAGTAGTACCGATAATTTGCTTATACGAAAAATAAATACAATTTTTACAGCTCGTTTGATGAGCAAGACATATTTTTGAATTGTTATTGAATTGAAAATAAAAATACCTAATTTTTAAAGTTGACGTCACCTCCGGTTGAACTCGCCTGTATTAGTATTTTACAGTAGAGCTAGATTTAAAGTAAGACAGTGTTTTGATACACGCAAAAATATAAGTTTTGTGTTTGTCAACAATAATTTTTTTGGCCGTCTTCAACCATCTATTCGCAATGCTCCCGTTTACTGTGGCCCAATTCTTAATTGTTTTGTATGCATGCTTTATTTATGCGAATCAGGTGCTAAGTATCCATATGTACTTATAAATTTAGCAATAAACTGAAACAAATACATAGAAAACACAAAAAATGTAATAAACTGCAATAAGTATGTATGCTTCATCCTTTAATAAAGCCAATGTTGTGCACAGGCTATAGTCAAAACGAAACGATCGTAAATAAATAACAGAAAAAGTGAAGCTCAATATTTAAAAAAAATATTTTTGCACACAGCAATGTCAAAAATGCAAAAGAGCAGACAAGGTCCGACTGTGTGTCAAACAGTGGAGCTATGGAATTATAATTAAAAATCAATGGAGCTTTAAACTACTTTTCTAAAGTGGCCGAACTTAAGGCGCGTGCCATTAAGTTCGGCCACCTAGAAGAAATGGCTATAACTATTGCTAAAACGAACAATAAATATTTTTAAAGGTTGCAAATTTATTCTTAGGTATTGTTCTTGGTACATATAACTTTAATTTTTTCCCGTTGGCAAATTTTTCTAGTTATTAACAAGACCTTAAATAATTAAGTTTTAATAACCTGTATTTTTTGTTTTGGCTTAAAAAAACGTCAAAAAAAAGTCAAACGAGCAAAAAAATTCTTTATAATACGGTAGTAGTAGTACGATGGTATTTGAAAACAGCAAAAAACGGCAGGTTCTTTAATTTAAATTTTAAGGTGGCCGAAATTAACGGAATCTGAAAATGCGCAGTTCAACGCATTGCAAAGTGATTTTAAAAATATCAAAACATGAAAATTAACAATTTTGAGCCTTAAATAGAAGATATTTTAAGGTTATATAGTGCTTCGTTTTAAATTTGATGCACTTTAAACACAAAGCAAAAATTAAGAAAATCACAACAAAATAACTTTTGGTATGAAAATGTTGATAATGGTGAATACTAAAAATAAAAATCTTTTGCAAAAACACTTTATTCAACATTTATCCAGTTACTTTTGTGCTAGTTCTTTTGTGTTTTTAAAAATAAGCCATATTTCTAACACCCTAAATTGGTGGCCGAACCTAAGCCCCGGCCGAACTTAAGTCAGTTACCCTAGTACTGTGGATTATTCTTCATGTTAACTGTGAATTTGTAAGCAAAAAAACTGCGAACGTTAAACTATTTGATGACGTTTTTTCACGTAATATTGTCAAATATTTAACGTTTTTAATATTTAATTGTATTATAAACATTTTGAATTAAATTTAACAAATACAATTGGCGTAAATCTGTTTTTACAGCCTAATAACAAAAACTTAAAAACATTACGACTTTTTTAAAGTAATATATTTTTATTTCTTAAAACTTAAGTTTCGTCTGCATAAATCTCAAATCAGTCAAGTGATGTTAACAGTGATATGCATGTAAGTTTTGACTCTACACTCTACAGTCGTTACGAATGAAGATAGAAGAAAACGCCAAATATCACCGACCATTCGAACCAAACAAATTTCCGAAATTCGGAAGGGAACCAGTGAGTCCTTGGAGCCATGTAAATACGTTTTGACCCAATTGTCCGACTAAAATATATTTTTTTATTTTTTTCAATAAGGAAAATGACGGTGAGGCATATTTTTTCACCCAAGACAATTACAGCTAAATTAGATTTTCTAAAATATTTATACCGAAATATTCTTAAAAAAAATGAATATTTATTATGTGTTAGTAATTCTCTTCAGAGTGTAGCTTTGTTTTCGAAATTCATCGATATTTTTATAGTAACAAGTAGCTCGTGTCAGCCATACAGTTGACACATAGTTTTTCCTCTATTTTTTGGATTAATGTACTTATTTTTTTTTAAATTCAACCCTTCTATGATATTTCCTGGACTGCAAGGTTTGTAAAGATACTTTATTTAGTCCAATTTGTTTTGTGGTTGGGGAGAAGGTTCCGTGTCCGTCTTTTTTTTGGTAATATTGTGTTTTCCAGCAAAATATGTCCATGTCAATTTTTATTTATTTCAATCTTTTCAATTATATCTCATTTAGCATAATTTTTTCTGTTGTTGGAGAGGACGGTCCATCCTTCTTTTGCGAAAATTTGTTGTCCAGCTTAAAGATATATGTCCATGTTATTTTTTATGTATTCAACACTCATTATGAAATTCCCCCGACTGTGACCTTTGCAATGATATCTCATTTAGCCTAATCCGTTCTGCGGATGGGGAGTAAAGTCCTTCCCCTTTTTAGTGAAAATATGTTGTCCAGAATTAAGATGTCCATGTTTATTTTTGTCTATGTCCATGTCCAAAAAACAAAATTTTGGCTTTCCATTAACTAATTAATTTCTCTAACCAATAAGTTTGAGCCAATTCAAACACAAAATTTTTTTTCAACTTTTAAAGTCCATACGGTCCCTTGTAAAAATTCGTTGTCCAGCCTAAAAATGTCCATGCGATTTTTTATTAAATTTTAATCTATGACACTCCCTGGTTTGTAAACTTTGTAATGATATCTCATTTAGCCTAATTCGTTCTGCGGTTGCAGAGTAGGGTCCCTCCCCGTTTTAGCGAAAATATGTTATCCAGTATTTAAGATGTCCATGTTCATCTTTTTAAAAAACATAATATTTTGGCTTTCCATTGACTAATTACTCTAACCAATAAGTTTGAGCCAATTCAAAGAAGTCCAAAGGCCCCTTTTTTTGAAAATGCGTTGTCTAATCCAATAATGTCCATGCGATTTTTTTTAAATTCAACCCCTTTATGACATTTCCTTCTCGGTAAGCTTTGCAATGATATCTCGTTTAGCCCAATCTTTTTTGTGGTTGGGGAGGAAAATCATTTCCCTCTTTTGTGAAAAACCGTTTTCCAGTATACAAATGTTTATGTGTATTTTTTTCAAAAAAACATATGGTATTCTGGCTTTACGTTGGCTAATTACGCTTACCTTACCAATAAGTTCCCAAATCAAATCCCAAAGCCAAATCAAAAACAAAGAATTTTTAAAGTTCCAAAATCCATATAGGATCCCCCATTTGGTGAAAATGTGTTGTCCCGTGTAAAGATGTCCATTTAAATTTTTTTGAAATTTCGACCCCCTTACAACACTCCCCGGAGTATAAGTTCCCAATGATACCTCATTCAGCTCAATCCGTTGGGTGGTTAGGCGGAGGAATTAGGGAACACACACACATACATTACGTCTATTTGTATATAGATTTGATAAATGAAGATTAATACCAAAATAATAAATTTGTTAAATTTGTTTTTTGAACTAAAGCTAAAGTCTTCCAGGCCGAAATTAAGGGCGTAACCGCTCTCCGCCTGGAAGAAATAAACAATAAACGCGCGAGCGAGAAAAATAAAAAAAAAGTTTTCAGCAGTTATGTAACCAATTATTATTTAATTGCGTCATGTGTTTCTCTGCACGCGATATTTTCTCAAAGAACGAGTGGTTACTTTACCATTCATCTATTTTCACACTCATAGAATTTATCTTGTAGTTTAAAACTATTAAAAAAGCTTGAAAATCACCCGTTTGGAGGTCAGAGCTCCGGAGCTCGCTTTTAAATGATCATAGCTTCAGAGCATAATATTAGAGGGTAGGAACATTGCTATGTATATTATATTGAAAGTTTAATAAAGCCAAAACTCTCCTTTTCATCTAAAAATGTCTCATAAAATCCGGCAGCCAGCTTGCATCAGTTAATAAAAAAAATCCGGTAAAATTATGTTACTCAAATTTAAAATATGATTCACGTTTTTGAAGCTTATTTCAAAGATTTTTTTGTGATCTATCTTACACCAACGTAAGTACTAGTGATGTTCCCCGGAGCTCCGTTTTTAGGAATTTCGGAGAAACTCCCGGAGCTCTATTCCCCCTAATTTATGAATATTTAAAGAGTGATATCATAGATTGTTTTGTCAATTTTTTTTGTTGAAATTTTTTTTGTTGCAAATATTTTTTAAAACTCATTTAAGCAGAAATATTTTTAAAAATGCAAACAAAATTACTTCGAATGTATTCCAAGTTTAAATAAGCTAAAAAAAATTGGTCATTTAAGAGCGGAGCTCCGGAGTTCCCTCTGTTTTAAATGGCTGAAGCTCTGGAGCATAATGTTGGAGTGGATGGTAGGAACATCACTAATTACTAAATACACCTGCTATTTTGGTTGCTATGAAAAATTTTTTTACCATCCCAGAACCACTTTTTTGAAAATCGGCAAGCGCAAATGTATTTATTGAAATTGCAAAGCATTTTTAAAATCTTAAAATTTTGCCAAAACAATAATTAGGGAGAAATAAATTTTAAGATTGCTAACCAAACGTTTGCTATTTTATTTTGGCATTATTAAACTTAAAATGCAATAAAAAGTATTCAAATTAGCGTTATTCAAATCAAAACCGACATACATTGTAGTAAGAAATTTTTTTCAAGATAAACCCCTTCTTACTAAATCCGAGGATAAGTGTTGTTTCTGTCCAATGCACTATATTAAAATACTTTTGCGAAAAAAATTTCTGAGATTCGTAAATGACTAAGGAATAATTTTCTTTGTAATAATGAAAACAGACCTGTAAACTCTGTATCATTTTTATTGTTATAATAATAGTCACTTGAACAAATATAGGCACCTTGCACTGAAACTCGGTTTATACATGAAGTATGCAATAAACATAGCGAGTCACCATAATGGATAATTACCGTATCTCCTACTTATCTTTTCTTTTGTAGTATGCAGATCAACCGATCGGAAGCGCGCGAAATTTCGATCGGTTGATCTGCATACTACGAAAAATAAGTTGGAAATACGGTAATTATCCATTATGGTGACGCTTATGTATATTGCATACTTCATGTATAAATCGAGTTCCATTCCAGTGCAAGGTGCCTATACGAGTGATTAAAATTATAGAGATAAAGATTACATTTTTGAAGGCCTTCAATGCTGCCTGCATTACTGTAATGATATATTGACATGGCGGTCCCAGATCCGCAACTGTTAACTTTATCATTCCGACATTCAAGACATCTGAAATGAAAGATACTTTCTTAATCGTACTTTACATACTGCATTAAAAGTTTTTAACAAACCGTCTGGCTTATATTTGTCTAGTGTAAAAATCGAATCCAACACAGAACAAATGCAGTTAAATCCGTCAAGTACGGCTCTTGAAGTTAAAGCATGCACAGGAAACATAGGAGGTAGCTAAAACTGCCTCGGAGGCAGGTAGCAGGCAGCCATAAGCATAAAATTACTAAAATATCGTTTTATTCCATTTAATCCAGTAACAATAAGATTTCTCGAGCATAAAGAAACAAAAAACATTATCAAAAGTTTAAAAGAAAGTGCTAACATTATAGCAGTTATTTAGTTAACATAGTTGCCGAATTGATATTTCAAAATCTTATGAAGTTTTAAATACAAGTTTAAAATGTTTTAACCCGAGTTAAGGATTAATGAAAACCTCGACACTTTCAAATGCAACAATAAATCAAATTGGAGCCAGGTTTTCAAATTACAGAAAAAAGATCAATGATTTCTTTTCCCATTTAACGTATTTGGTTGTAAAAGCACATTTGCATATTTTCCTTATCTTAGGGCGGTCCACAATCCATAAAATTCTATGATAATATCTCGGCTATAGACGCTGCTAAGTGTATTATGTATGAGTCATCGGGCGGGGGAAGATAATTGAATGTTCAACCGTATCATAGGAAAACGAGCTGATATTCAAAGTCCACTTTGCAACTTCAATTTTAACACTAACTTCGAATTTATGAATTGTAGTAAGTCGGCAAGTGAGATGCGTCAAAAAGAACTTGCGCTCAGCTTCAAGAATCATTGCTGCCAGATACGTATCGTACAACGCAAATATTAACTCTGATGTGTTACCTGTTAATAATATTTCGTAGAAATGACACTTTTAGTAGTATTTCACACAAGGGACATTTTTTTACCTTTTCGACTGCTCTTGGGCATTCAGTGGAGTTTTTCCCAAAATGTCGGCATAGTTTCCGCAAAAGCAGTGATATCTGCCCCACCATCCGCCCAAATCAAATCCTAAATTAAAAAAATTAAATAAAATTAACAAAAATATCAAAATTTAAAAGTAAAAATTTTGTTAAAAACTTTGTAAATTCGCTAACTTTTTGAAGTAGAACGAGATATTCAGCGTAATAAAGTTTGGTTGAAAAAACATAATGATTTGAATCTTATTCGCGCTTTTTTCTTCGACAAAATATCATAACAGTCCAATTCCTTGATGAAATAAAAAAAAGATTACAGTACATCACTCGGCAGTAACGAGGGTGTGCACTTTTGTTGGTACCTAGTCCCCCTGCCCAGAAAAATTTTAAATTTATAGGACAGCCCGAAAAACGACACACGATTTATGTATTATTTTGTTTATGTCTTTTTTGCGTCTATATACAATACTAAGGATTTTTTTTAAAGTAATCGCGACTTGTGAACAAATTTTTCTTCAAAAATCGCGGCATTCAGTTAATCATTCAAAAAATTTAGAGAACTGTTTAGGTCAAACTTTTAAGAAATACTTCAAAAGGCTTGTGATGCTAATATCATACCTAACGGCATTTTTTATCTATTACTAATAAATTTTTTTTGGTTTTTTTGGATCATGTTTTTTTAGTGTATTGTCGTATCTCTATGACGTCATAGATAAGCAAACTTTTTTAGCCCATTTCAGCGGATAGCCAAATATCTCAGCTGTAATATAATTATATGTAGCTTTAATTATATATTATAGCTCTAATTATTTGCTCTATTATATAGGTTTTGTAGAAATTTTCCGTTCCCGCAGTCAGAAAGAAGAGCTTAAGGCTCGAATATTTTTGCCAGTCCACGGTATTAAAATAAAGGCACCTTGCACTGAAACTTATAATAAACATAAGATATTTTAATTGTCAACTGCGCGTGAAATACCGTAATTCTTGCAAGTTTTTTTAAGGCGAAAGACGAAATCATTAATAAAAGTTGTACTAATTGTATAGATAAGCAAACTTTTTTAGCCCATTTCAGCGGATAGCCAAATATCTCAGCTCTAATATAATTATATGTAGCTCTAATTATATATTATAGCTCTAATTATTTGCTCTATTATATAGGTTTTGTAGAAATTTTCCGTTCCCGCAGTCAGAAAGAAGAGCTTAAGGCTCGAATATTTTTGCCAGTCCACGGTATTAAAATAAAGGCACCTTGCACTGAAACTTATAATAAACATAAGATACTTTAATTGTCAACTGCGCGTGAAATACCGTAATTCTTGCATAAGTTTTTTTAAGACGAAAGACGAAATCATTAATAAAAGTTGTACTAATTGTATAGGTTGTTTTTCACTAGAATTGTCTCTTCTAAAACGTGTAATTAAGATGTGCATGTAAAGATCAAGAAAAATGTAACAGAAGTCAATATAAGCGGGTCAGTATATTCAGATAAAGTATGAAGTATAACGTATGAAGGCAATATGCTCGTAAACAAATGCTGGTTCTGGTGGCTGTAAATTTGATCATTTGTTCTTTAAAACGCACTTTAATAAATTTATCCTTTATTATTTTCTTACCTTTAGCTTTACAAACATCCAAACATCCTTCTCCTGTAAAGTGAGTCATTCTAGGTTGTTGAGCTTTAAGAGGGCGGTTAGAAGCTTTAGCTTCAAAACAACCGAGTAAAGTTGCTTAAACAAAAAAAAACACAAGTGTATCAAACTTTATCAAAATCGTAAGTGGTATACATATTTGTGCTGATTTATAGCTTTTAGTACATAAAAAGATAAGTTTTATTCACGATTTCTAGTAAGAAATTACTTACTATAGTACTGGTCAAGTTGTTCATCAAAATGTTTTTTCGCTGAAGAAAAAATGAGAGTGTTGCTATTAAAGCTTTTTAACTTGTGCTTTGTAAGTTTTCTAAATGGTCTAATAAGTGGCAATTGTCTTTGGCTTTTCATAAATGTACTGTATTATCTATAGGACAATTTGATGAGGTAAAAATTTATGAAATAGATAATTACATGTTAAAAAATATAAATATGGTTAATGATCTAGATTTTGTATTACTGTATATGACTCAGGGTCCTCTATAAGGCCCAATCTGCACGCCCAAATTAAGGCTCTTAAATGTTATAGTTTATAAAGTATGTGGCATTAATTGGGACGTGTTGTGTTTTTAATCGAGTGCTCCTTAATAAACGCCATAAATGAGGATCTAAATGTTTTAAAGCAGTATCAAGTTAAGTATCAATTTTTTCCTTAATTTTATTTCATATTTTTTTATCGTACCTATAAGTGAGTACTTTAGTCCTGGTGACTAAAAATAGCATTAATTAAATTTTTACCTTTGGGCTTGTTGGGCTTATTCGAAAGGTTTTCTGTATAGCCTAAAAAAATTATCATATAGGGTCGTCAGCATTAAAAATATTCTCATATTTTAAAACTTGCTTTTTGTATCATATCTATATTTCTATTACATTTTTTCTAGATCGATGAAAAGTTTTTTCAAATTAATATGATGTTTAAATAATAGAAATAATTTAAAAATAAAAAATTAATACAAAAGTAGCCCGTATCAGCTTACGGCTAACACATGACTTTTATTCCCTGTATTTTTTTCGGATGCCTATAGTAATTTACTTAAAAATTTGTTATTGATTTTAAAATCTATTCCACCAAAAAACCTCGAACCACCAAATTGTTTTCAGACTATTTATGATAAAAATAAACGTGACCCCCAAATTTTTTAGGGTCTGACACAAATTTTTTCTATTTCGATGACTTTAAAAAAATCTTTTTTAACTGCGGAAGTCAACTTTTTTTTTAAATTTTACCGTAAGTTTTTAATGCCAGGACATAAAAGACGTAAAGTAGTTTTTTTTTTCGTTAAAACAATTTTTACAAACCAATGATTGGAAGTCTTCAAACCGTATTTTGAGGTAAATAAAGCCCGACTGGCGTTATAAAGTGAGTACTATGGAATTTTTCAATTTTTGCACACTCTGTGCAAATATACCGACGTGTAGATTTTGTGTGACATGTGGGAATGAAACCAAAATAGTAGCAAAAGGTAAAAACAAGTGCTACATTCTTCTATATATAAATATATTATATATTTGGTTTATTATGTATTTTTGAAAGAAAGTTTTTGTGAATTGTTATTTAGGCAAAAAATAGTAAATCATATTTCAAACAATATAATATACCGTATTTGGCATACACAGCTAGCACCAGGTTGTTTCCACAACGATCTCCTGATTTATCGCGACATACTCTGCATTGTTCATCCCTTAGTTTCGGCAGATCTTTTATATGTCGAGGTTCCCCGCAGTAACACTTATTGGGCCATTCATAAGCTAAAATATATTTAGGAACCATGAAAATCATATAACTTTTCTCATCAAAATGTTCAAAAAATTTTTAGTATGTTTTAGCGGGATTACAAAAAGTTCAGTTTTCCACAACACCAACAAAAAGGGGGCCAGCATGTTGCAAATAAAAATAATTCCAATAAATTACTTTTTGGCGCATGCGAAAACATATAAAGTAAAATAGAAGAAAAATTAAAATGGGTGTATATATTGCTTAGAAACGCTCCATTGTCTATATTTTGTTAATATAATGTAATTTTAATGTCTTTCTTATAGTTTTCGATCGGTACAATTTTAAGTCTATTTTATATGGAAATTAGTCTTATTGTCCAATTTTAGGAAGATCGATGTCACAGGGTATTATTTGACAAAAGTTGATTATTTAATTTATTATTTAAAATATAATCTAAAATTTTTAATGGTTTTTTTGAAAAAAAATATTTTGTTGGAGTCATAATATATCCGTTAATAATTGATTTCTTTATAAAAATGCCCATTCGGTTTAAAATTTAAAGGATAAAGCATTTATTTGATTCATGAAACGTTTCGACAATATTCATTTCTAATCGTATGCTAATAATCTAAAAAATAGATATAAGCACGTTAGGAAAAATTTTAATACTGCGTTTAAATATAATAAATATTTAATGCAAAGTATCAAATAAATAGAAAAGATGACGATTTAAAAATAATTTTTTGTAAAAAAATGTTCGTAAATAGTAAGTTATTAGCAAAAAAACTTTTAGCAAATAAAAAAGTGGGTTCCCGCGTTGGGTCCAAGAAGCTAGGTAGATTCTTATGAACCAGTTTATGAACAGGAGCAGTAAAAGTCTGCATTGTTATGAACAGGAGCAGTAAAAGTCTGCATTGTTGCAGAGAAATATTAAGTTTTCAGCGTAGGTACTAGTGTTATAGAGCAACATTCAGCTTCATGAAATAAGGGGGATTAGGTCGATAAAATCTTAATTAGAGCGCGCCCCACTTAAGGCGTGTGTTCCAATTGAGCTTTAAATGGTGTTTAAGCCATATTACATATTTTTATTATTAATGGTAACATAAAACAAAACAAATAAAACTCACCAAAAATCGAGTGTTTATGGGCAGCACATACCGCCATACACTTGGGGACTGTAACAGGCCAACCAATTGTTTCACGGTGAGGAAATATACGCTGATTGTAACTATCCTGGTAGCATCCGAGATACTCGTATTCTAAATAAATGAAATATTTTAATTATTTTGCAAACTTAACTTTAGTTCAAAATAATAGCAATGATTTGTTTAATTTTTTAAAACTAACTTATAAATAGCAAGCAAAAAGCGTAATTTTTGGATTTGTAAAACGAATGAAAAACATTATTTCTTAATTCTTTTACCACGCCCTATTGAATAAAAGGGCATGATGATTACCAGCACAATCTTTCATTCCAAAGCGGATTCTAAGTTAGTTGATGATCCAAAATATTGCATTTAGCTAACTAAAAAATCACCATTGCTTTAACACAAAATTCAAATAATTTAACACTCTATAATTAATATACCTTTTCCATCAGGTGAAACTTTTGATGATCCTGAAGTATTTTCTGTCGTTTCTGTTTCATGACCTAAAATTTTAAATGGTTGTAATATCTAATGTTTCGAAAGTCGGAGCTCAAACAAACAGTGTTTAATAAGAATACAAAGAATATAATCGTGGTGTTGTGTGTTTAATATTACCGTGACCATGCTCATGGCTGTCGTGTCCATGTCCATTTTCGTGGCTGCCATGGCCATTGCTGTATATTTCTTCGTAAACGGATATTAGGCTGTTACCGCGACCGCATTTTTCCCCGCTGCTAGAATGGACACAGCGGGCGGAACACCAAGAGGTTTCAACGGATGTGCCATTGGCTAAATGAGCCTCTGTGCCGCAATAACAGTTCGTTGACTGCATCCCTAAAACTTTGTGATTTATTAAAATTTTATTTTTTATATCATGTATAAGTGGGCATAATGTTCCGTAATAACAATCAGTTTGTTGACTGAATGCCCAAAATGCTGATTTATTGAGAGTTTCATCTTGCAGCGGGCGAACAATCGTCTTACCTACTGAAGGTCCGGAGATTGAGTCCCGACTGAGACATGCTCTACTGTGATAATATTAGAATTTGATTGTACAAAATACATCGTAGTTATGATTTTTTTTAGAGTTAGGGAACTGACTTAAATTCGGCCAGGTTTAATTTCGGTTAGCGGTTGTTTTTGCTTTGTCATACGCAAAACTACGAAATGAACCTCATGAAATGTACTTCATAGCAAAAATACATAACAAAGAATGTATCACTGTGTATTGAATTTCTTCCCTATCCCTGCATCGCTTTGACAGAAATTTAACCCCCCGGGGGTTAAATAACTGTCAAAGCGGTGCACAGATAGGGAAGAAATTTAATACAGTGATACATTCTTTGTTATGTATTCTTGTTCATACTTATATTTTAATTTGATTTTGGCTTATTTTACTCTGGTCCGGAAAGATTTGAAATGGTATACCCGATATTGGAAAATTATCTTTGCACTTGTCAAAACATTCCTGAGGAGTGTACGTCGATATAGGGACTTTGTACGGTAAAAGCTGATTCCTGGGTGAAGTATGTCTGTAGCATCCCACATAATATAATTCACGTTGGGAAAACACCTAAACCGAACGATAATAGATACATAAATAAATCGTATAGAATAAGTATATAAATTAAAAACATTATGATTATAGAATCACAAATATAGTTCAATCAATTACAAATCAAATTGAAGACAAGATCACAAATAAAGTAATTAAAAAAAAGTTTTCAATGGAAAGATAGTTCTAAAAGACTTGAAACATTAGAAAAATTTAACCAAGTTATTTTAGAGTCAAAATTTAACCAAGTTATTTTAGAGTCGGAAACTTTAGCTAAACCTAAAACCTGAACAATAAGCAGATTATTGACGCAAAAAAGCCCTTGAATTTAGCTACTTAAAAATTTGTTTTGTCTGCGAACTGGCTTAAAATTAGTTGTAAAACACGTTACTCAATGAGAGCCTGAAAACTATATTTTTATTAATCAACATGAACTAACTGGTTAAAAAAATTTTATTCAATGATGAACCATAATCTTATGTATTTTAATTTGCCTCTAAAAAATTGGAAATTTACTGAACAATGCAATTTTA
>JASAMX010002634.1:0-15000 GCA_030248175.1 Microlaimidae sp. YZB2_3 | reverse complement strand
GTGTGTTGTGTTGAATGTTGTGTGGAATTATTTTTTGGTTAACTGTTTACTTATAAATCTTATAGTCTTTTGTGTAAATCTATAGTAATTTTTGGTCAATATATCCTACGTCATCTAAAAATTATATAAAATTCAAGTACAAAAACAAAACAAAAGAAGTTTTCGCAAGAAACAGGGAAAAAAACTGCAGTGAAATGACAAAAAAATAATCCCATCAAAAATTTAGATATACGTATCTGTGAACCCTAACCCACTGTTATACAATCAAGCGTATGAAAAATATCAAAGTTTTTTGAATAAGCTTCCAAATGCATGAGCTTGCAAAATACGTTAGAAAAACATAAGTTAACTTAAGAATAAATTATTTTTCTTGTAAACAACTTCCTGAATTTCAACTATATTATATAATCTGTCCAGTCGTCTCATAAGTATTGTTAAACATAAACAACTGGCCAAAAACCAATGAAATATGGACACAGTTAATTATTAAAGGTGTGACAAAGTATTATTTTACATTACGAATTTAAATTATTAGTTCCACTAAGACTTTAATGTAAGTATAGTTAAAAATTAACTATATAACTACCTACTTAACTACTTACTACTTAACTACCTAGTTCAAAAATTTCAAGTAGTTAACTACCTACTTACTACCTACTTGTAATTTTATTTAACTACTTAACTACCTACTTATAATTTTTAAGGTAGTTAACTACCTACTTAACTACCTACTTTGATTTTTGGCTAACTATCACAACACTACTCTTTTCCCGCTTCGCGCTGCACGAAGACGTCTAAGCTAAAAAAAAAGGTTTCTGTTAGGAGATAAATTAAGCCTTTTCAATTTTTAAAAATGATCATTTTTTGACTGAGAAACAATTGCGTGTTGGAGAAGCTAAATAAGAAACTGTTTGGAGATAATGATAGGCTTTTAAACTTTTAAAAATGATCATTTTTTGACTGAGAAACAATCGATTGTTTGTAAAGTGCCGAAATTAAATGCACACATTTAATTTCGGCAATTTTTCATTGTTTTAAAAACTAATATAATTAAGTAAAAAAACTGCTTTCGTACAGTGAAACTTTTGTGACGCAACGCAGTATCGTGAAAGCTTCAAAATGAGCTGTCAAACATGAAAATTGGGCCATACAGTAAACAGTTACATCGGAAAAACAAAAAAGTGCCGAAATTAAATGCACTACCCTAATGGTTTAATATACGATTTTCCGTAAAAAAATGTGTGTTAATTTTTTTTAAATTGCGGCGAAATACGGATTTAATTTAATTTAGTGAAATTTAAAGCTCCAAATAGTATATTTCCATTTAAACTTATGATTTTTAAACGGCCATAATAGCTTTCATACTGTTGATCTGTTGTGTGTGCATATTTTAGATTTAATAGAGGCCTGGGGTTTATAAACCTCTTTTAGAAAAGGTGTAATCCAAAAAGTGGGCTTGTGGAGCAGTCCGATATCGCCTAACGCACTTCCTGTCGTACCCACAGTCAAAACTTTTGAGGTCAAGGAATCGACCCCCACTGTGAACATATTTTTATTGCCACATTTTTTTATTTAATATTACTAACTATTTCGGATTAATTATAATTTTTTCAATAAATCATATGGATTTAAAACTAAAAAAAATATTTGTAAACATTTACACCGCATGTGTTTCCAGTTTTTGCCACTCATTCAAATTTTCGTTGTTGGGATATTTAAAAAATTTTCATGCAAAATCTATAATTACAATACATTTACATGAGTAAAAAATAATTTTTGTTCTATATATAGACTGGTTTTTTATTGAATGCTGAACTATCCGGAGAGACCTTTAAGGAAAGGGCATGTTTTAATTATTATTGTTACTACTGAAACTGTTCTGGGGCCTGTTTCATAAAATACTGGTCTTCGTAAATTACAAGTCTATCAATAACTTTTTTTATTCTGAACCATTTGCGTTGAAATTTGAAATGAAAAAAGATTATATGCCACGTGCAAACTATTTAAAATTTCATGTACGTAACTGTTGTGTGTTTAAAGTTATTCCAGTTTTAAACTTTGGCCACTTGTAATTTTTCACAAGTTCTCAAAAGAAAAATTTACCCTACTACGAGTAGGGTAAAATTTACTTTACGATTTCACTTGATTTTTTTACAAGTTTGAAAAAAAACTTGAATACAAGTGAAAATACAAGTGAAAAATACAAGTAAAAAATACAAGTAAAAATACCATTGTAAATTTGAATTCTTTTTTTGTTGGTTTGTGGAGGTATATTAAAAAATCTGTGAAAGGTCTACTTAAACTTAAAAAGAAATGTAATTCTAAGTTCAATAATTGAAGATGTTATTTATTTGTTATTTAACGTAAATCTAACAAAAAAACGAAATTATATTTTTGATAATCCGATATTGATAATTGATTGATAAATTGATAATCCGTTCATTAACATTCTTTTTCTATTTATTTATCCAACATTTATATCACTTAAAAAATAAAATTGGAGATACATTTGTTAAATTTAAACAAAAACTTCGAACTTTTTTATTCAATTGAAATTTAAAAAATACTATTTTATTTTTTAGAATAAAATTGTATTTTTAGAAAAAAACCATAAACATAAATTCCATCGTTTTTGTTTATTTTATCATCACTTTTTATAAACTTGCCACTGGAAATATGAGTGTTTCTTTATTTACACTTATTATTTAGTTACACATATAAAAACATCTTTTTATTTGTTTAAAAATTTACAAGTCAGTAATTTTAAAAACTTGTATTTTTCTCCATTTTACAAACTTGTAAAATTTACCAGTATTTTATGAAACAGGCCCCTGGACTGATTGTTTGTCTTAGGCATCTTGATTGAGCAATTGTTTTGATCATCTTGATTGATTCTGTTTTCCCCAGTTTTATTCTTCAAACCAATCCAATTCCGCGCACTTACCTTTGCCTCAGTAGTTACGAAAGCCCTCACACCCTTTCCTATGCACCCATCCTTGGTTTTTGCTATATTTTCTTAAAGAACGAGTGGTTACTTCACCACTCATCTATTTTCACCTTGATAGAATTTATCTTTAGTTTAAAATAGATCGGAGCTCCGGAACAGTGATGAGTTTTCCAGACTTGAAAACTTGAGTTCCTAAACTTGGAGCATCGAGGAACACTATTTAACTTAAAATATTTTGAAAAAGTTTAGTTTGTAATAAAATTTTGAATATGGCTATTTATAAATAATGACATCAGTATATAGGATAGATCTAGAAATGAGTCTTTCGAAACTATTAAAACTAGAGTTCTGGAAATCGGAACTCCAGGAAAAATGATTAATTTCTATCTTTGCAATATATAGGTTGTGATTTGCACTTATTTGAAAAATATTTTTAATCATTTCATTATAAAACAAGCAACAATATTTAAACAGAAAAAAAAGATAAATATTGTGTTACATATATGTAGCTTGTCTTAGTCGTGACGTAAATACGGAACTTCTAGCACGCAGGATCAACGCTTTGCCACTGCGCCACAACATCAGCGGAAAGTGACAAACATCGTCTTTAATACGGCAAAATAAGTCACAGTTTGTATAAAATACACGTGACTGTGACTCATTCTGTAGTTAATATGGTCCTGTTGTAAATTTAAAATAAGTCACAGTCATGTTTATTTCATACAAATTGTGGCTCACTTTGCCGTAGTACCGAAGATATATGTCGCCAAGTCAAAGGATTTCGTATCTTTTAGGTTAAAAATTGGTCACATTACAAAATATTTTTACCTTGAATTTAGGTTTTAGGGTTATACTTGCTTAAGGTCCATATTTTGCTTTATCCAAAAGTTTAAATTTGTAAATTAGTAAATAACTAAAATTTTGACAAATAAAGCCGCACAAAAATAAAAAAAGCAAATTTTACTTCATAAATTATATGTGTACAATATTTGTGTATATTTATTTTATTTAAGCAATAAATTCGCTTAATAAAGCTAAATTATTTTAATTTTTAAAAATATCTACTTTGACAAATAATTCCAAAGTTTTTCATTTTTAAAACAGCAATGACCGAAAAAATCATAAAAATTACTAAAATTTGTTTCAACAACTTTAATGCAGTTAATAGTGACCCAAGGATGTTTTGACTCTCAAGCGACGGAACATTTTTTTATCTATTATTTAACGATTTTTTTATTTAACGAAAAACGGCCTGGGTCTGCCTTTTCAAACGAAAATACTAATAAAAACGAATTGTTAAAATTTTAAGCCAATGTGCTTTTGTTTTTAAGTAAAATCTTTTTATGAACTTTTATTGCTTAGAATGCTTCGTTTTTATTGCTACGAATGCTTCGTATTGCTTTGAAAAGTGCATATTTTATTGGTAATTATTTTTTGTTTCGCTCTAATTTAATAGTTGAATTGTTTAGATACTTAGTCTAGTGTTACCTCACTGCTGAATTTATTAAAACATTGCTTAAATTAGGAATACATCCCTTATATTATTTTTAATGCATCTACTAATTCTTCTTCTGATAAATTCCGCTTGTGTCGTTATTTGCTTAGGTTGTTTGGGGAAAACTTAGGTTACGGTATATGATTTAATTTGTTCACAAGCTTATCGTGATAAACTTTGAATTTATGGTGTATTTTTGAAGAATGCCGAATTTATTGCTAGACAGTTGTAACAAATTTATTTAACTCGTATATTGCAGGACCGTCGTGTCGTAACTGTTGTATCTCAGGATATTGTTTTTTGCTCAATTTGAAGAAGTTCAAGATAAAAACTAAATGCGAACAAATAAAATGTTATTTTGGAGCCCTAGTTCAAGCTAAAAAATAAATTCTTAGCAAGCTTAGGCCCAAACTCTAAAAACATACTAAAAATGCATTAAATCATTAAAATTTAACATGTGAAATTTCTAAAATTACAAATTTATTGGAATTTAAGTTCTCTCGGCTTCAACTTTGTGGGCTTAAATTTCTCGCGCTGTGTCTCTCCAGATAAAAAAATAATTCTTAATTGACCCGACAACATTTTTTTTGCGAATGTAATTACCCATTGGAGCAAAAAAAAACTAATTAAAAACATGAGAAACTAAAAAAATATATAAAAAGATAAAGCAGTAATTACATTTTTGTTTATTTTCTGCTCGTTTTGATTAGTTTATTGACTTTTTTTATATTTTTTCTAAGAACTATACAGCCTTTTTACTAATTAGTCTGTTTGGAGTTCAAACTGACACTTAAACTACACCTATAACATGCAATTCAAAATCGAAATGAGATATCAAATGCTTTAAACTTAAAATATTAAGTACATTTTTATAGGGTTTCTACGTGCTAATTGACGTAAAACTGATAAACTAACAATTTGTTAACGTACCATACTTTTACAATGGATTGCACTTTTTTTTAAATAGTCCATTTATTTATTAGTAGTAGTTCATTCCGAACCAAACTTTAGACTTAGATTTTTCGTGGTCTTAGTAAAATTTATGCAATATTTTTTCAAAGTTTATATAATATTAAATAGTTTTATTCAAAATATTTGCCTTAAAAAATTAGATTAAAATGCGATAATTTTGTATATTTATTTCAATCATAGATTTACGAAACGGAGAAATCACAGACAATTAAAAATTAAAAAAAATTAGTGTAAAACAAATATTTTTAAAAAAATTTTCATATAATGTTTGTTATCATAAATTATTTTCGAGCTTTATATTAACCACGATGAAACCATGCAAAGAAAATATTTCAAAAGAAAATTAAAACATTTATGGATTTGCTATTGTTATAGCCGCTATATTCTATTACCTGTGTCACTTGTTAAGAAATTTTTTTTTCTTCAAAAAATTTTATTAAAGATTTTCATTGTGGGATTTCACCAGAATAGATTAATTCCTGAAAAGCATCAATATTATGTACAAATAATTAATATGGATATTTTTTCATTTACTGATATTAATAAAAACTGGAAAAGCTACAGATTTATTTACGTTTTTCATTTATTAATATTAATAAATGCAAAATTTGCTACAGATTATCCATTACTGTCAAAGATTTATAAAGTCTAAGCAACAATAATATACAAACTTAGTTTTAAGAAATTACAATAATACAAAGTAATTTACAAGGATACACAGTTAAAAAGCTATTATTAAGCTTACAACAAGCTTCCAAAAAAATTTGGAAATTTAAATAATTTGCTATTATATAAAATTTGGCCGCACAAATCTCTAAATATAAAAGCAAAATAAAAGCAATACTGGAATGGTGTGCGGATCTTTCGTCTTTTACATTACGTTCTTTTAACAATTCGTCTTCTATGTACATCTCGTCTTTGGACAATTCGTCTTTTAAACATTTCGTCTTCGGAAAACTGGTCTTTTGGATGTGATTTTTTAAACGTATTTTCAAAAAGGCAATATGTAGCTTCCGCAAAAAGAGTTTTGCTTAATTTTTAGGTTTCACTTAGGCTTAGGTAAAAATAATGTTTTTACTTTTCAATTAAAAAAGCACATTATTAAATACAAATTTACCGCGATAAAGCTTTGCTTGATTTGTTTAGGTTTCGCTTAGGTTTTCAGTTTTTAGGAACAAATTATTTAATAAAAGTGTATCATGCTAAATTTTTTTTTGGTTTATGAGTTTGCTTAGGCTTTGGGAAAAAGTTTTCCCAAGGTTATAGCTTCAATGGAAAACTTGTGTTTTGAAAATTACGTTTATAAAGTTGCACACCAAAAACAAGTTTTCCAAAGACAAAATGTTTAAAAGACGAGCTTTCCGAAAACGAGATGTAAAAAACGAGATGTTGAAAGACGTAATGTAAAAAATGAACGTTTCAGGAACCACCGGAATGATTACATTTTGATTTTTACAAAAATTACATTACATAATATTAAGAAACATGTTTTTGTGTTAAGAAACAAGGAAAAGTGTTTAAATAACAAAACACTTAAAAAACGTTTCGTAGTTGTTATTCTTGTGGTTTTGGTACTAACGATTCAACCTTGAAAATATGTTTTTTAAACAAAGTAACCTGGAAGTTTGAGAAAAAAATCAACTTGTAAGACTTATTTTTTAGAAAATCATGGGTGGCGCGGGAGCGCCACGGGGCGATTTAGCTCCGTGGCGCCGCGCCAACCATAATTAGAGAACTGGGTAATTTTGAAATTCAGAACCTTCTTCTTCTTATTATTATTATGATTCCAACGCTCCATCCTTAAAAGCGATATTCTCCATTCGTTACTGATTCATCAAAAATAAACATGGGCTCATAAGAAAGAAGAAGGAATTACGCAACTTTCTTAGGAAGCACTTTTTTGATTTAGGTCCTTGTTATCGATTTATTGATCAAAATAAAAAATTTGAAAAATAGGCAAATAAAAACTCCCAACCGCACAATATCAGCCTTTTGGCAACAATAAGGATTGTACAGAGCAGACAACCAACATCCAAAACATAAAAACCGCACAAAAAAGCAGACTGGTTTTAATTGGTGGCAGAAACGGTACAAGTTCCCAGCGCCATCTGCTTCAACCGAGCGGAAATCGGCGAAAACAACTGTACTTTTTTTAATTCTTGCATTACTGATGACAAGTTTTATTTATTAAAAAAAATAATAAGCGTCGGTGGTGCGGGAGCCCCACGCGCCGGTAGGTAATCATCGGTGGTGCGGGGGTGCCAATCTGCAATTTAACTCACCGCACCGCGCCAACGATACTTAGAGAACGTGAGTAAATTTTGTAATTCATGTTCTTTATCTTCTTCTTCTTATTATTTTTTACTTTAGAATTATAATTGCAATCATTGGCGCACGGCATCGCGCCAACTATATTTAGAGAGCGTAGGTATTTTGTCTGGAGCGCCACTGCACCGCACTAACTATAATTAAACAACGTGGGTAAATTTTGTAATTTAAATTCATCTTCATCTTCTTCTTCTTATTTTTTATTAAAAAAAGTATATCTTAGCAACGGAATGATTATAAACATATGTCATTGCGCAGCTTAAACTATAGTTTATTAGGCTATTTTTTAATTTAATTCAAAAAAAGTGGTAGACTAGCCTTGAAAAATGCTCTAAGAATAGAGCAGGAAAAAGGGCGATTTTTCCCCGGGCGTATGTTTAGACAGAAAAGATGTGGACTAGTCTGAGATGGACATTATGTGGACTATAGAAAATTTGCATTTGGTTTGGCCAGCTGCTCACTAAATAAAAATTTCTACCATATGATAATGATTTGTTTATACATTGATCTAATCACACAGCACTGTTGCATTTTTTTTAGTTTGATAAAATGTCAATTGAAAAAATTATACTCACAGCAATCTTTGACAAGCGCGAAATCGCCACTTTTTCAAATTTATAGTTTTTTCTTACACATACAAATATAACCTTCAAATTGAAAAAGTGGCAATTTCGCGCTTGTCAAAGATTGCTGTGAGTATAATTTTTTCACTTGACATTTTATCAAACTAAAAAAAATGCAACAGTGCTGTGTGATTAGATCAATGTATAAACAAATCATTATCATATGGTAGAAATTTTTATTTAAAGAGCAGCTGGCCAAACCATATGCAAATTTCCTATAGTCCACATAATGTCCATCTCAGACTAGTCCACATCTTTTCTGTCTAAACATACGCCCAGGGAAAAATCGCCCCTTTTTCCTGCTCTATTCTTAGAGCATTTTTCAAGGCTAGTTTTATATTTTAACATTTTCTGTTGTCACCAAGAAGGCTTGGTGCGCGGCAAAATATTAATTTATATGTGTCGTATTTAAAAGCTTGTTGTAAGCTTAATATTAGGTTTTTTACACAAATTACATAAATCAAAATAATGTTTTTATTGATTTAAAGAAAAAAATTTAAAACCAGGGTGCGCGTTGGTTTTGTTTCTTGCTCTTCCGGGGATCAGTTTCAAAAAATGATTGCCAAGAAAACCCCAAAAACCACGCACAAACATGCTGTATCTCAAAAACTTAGAAACATTGGTGATTTTTAAAAGCCAACAACTTTAACGTAATAATATAAAATATAAAAATGTGAAGTAATCACAACAACTTAAAACATAAACATCAAATAAAATATATCAATACGACTATTAGAAAAAAAACATATGTATCAGAAAAGGATCGTTAAATAAAACGCACACTTTTATTAAATTTCTATCAATTTCTTTGTTATCATATAGTCATTTTTGATACCTATTATACTTAAACTTAAACTGAAACCCATTAACTTTGTTTTTATTTCCGTTTCTAAGTTTTTTCTAAGCCTGAATATTTCATTCCACTTGTTAGACTGTTTTGTTCTATTTATTCTAATGTTCCATAAAAGTACATATTGTGAAAGAAATCAGATGAAAAATTTAAGGACCCTCAAATGGCAAGTGGGGTAACTGACTTAATTTCGGCCACCTTTTTTTATTTTTTTGGATAAGTTTTTCCATGGCACCTTTAATTGAGCAAGGATTCGGTCTAAAAATCAAACGACAGCTATTTTTGTTATTCCAGTGCAAAATTTAAAAATTTCTGTTACACGTAAAAATTAGTGGAGGTTTAAACTTTTTGTAATAGTGGCCGAAGTTAAGGCACGTGCCATTAACCTCGGCCACCTAGAAAAAACTGGCTATAACTATTGCTAAAACGAACGATAAATATTTTAAAAAGTTTATTTATTCTTAGGTATTGTTCTTGGTACATATAACTTAAATTTTTTCCGGTTTGTAGACTTTTATAGCTATTAGCAAGACTTTAAATAAATATGTAAAAACCTAAGTTTTAATAACACGTGTTTTTTGTTGAATTTTTTTTAGCGTGAAAAAATATTTCAACATGCTAAATGGCTTTTGTTACAGCCAGTCAACTTTAACAAAAAAGCCTGGTAAAAATTTTATTCTACTCTATTTAAGTTTTTTTATATTTTTAACCTAAAGATTACAAAAACACAAAATATGCCTTAATTTCGGGCCACCTTTTAGATTTTAAAAAATAAAGCAAAAACTAACAAAAAGCCTAAAACACAAAAGACGACTACATAAACCAAAATTATCAACTTTAAAAATAAACAAGACGTTAAAAAAGTTAAGGAGTGGCATATTTCCACACCAACCCTTGCCTATCTTTGATGTTTCCTATCTGACTGTATTCCTCCGCCAAGAAAATAACCTTTTTAACTTCTATCTGAGTTTTTTACGGCATTTCGAAAATCTCTGAGAAATTCATCTATCGGTTTCTTGATAGATCAAACCTAGTACATTAAAAGTTGGATTACTCCAGCCCGCACAGATCTTTACTACGTAATTCTTATGAATGCATCCCTCCGCCAAAGAAAATAACCTGACATTTTTACCGTGTTTTAATTTACTTTCACAGTTTTTAAAATATTGGTACTCTGTATCGTGGTAACTGGTGGGTTTGGTACTTGGTTGGGGGAAACACCATTGACATTGATTTTTACTATATTCAGTATATGACTGCATCCCTCCGCCAAGAAAATAACCTGAAACTTTTTTATTTTGTGTTTCAATATTATTTTTTAGGAAATTCCTTCCGGTATGTTAATAATTTAATACAACATGGTAAATTATGTGTTATGTAACCCCACCCGTACATATGATGGTGCAAATCGTGTTAAACAGGTTCTTTCACGTAAATTTTAAGTTGGCCGAAAAAATTAACAGAAATCCTATAAATGCGCAGTTACTTAAACGCATTGCAAAGTGATTTTAAAGAAAATATCAAAATATGAAAATTTACAGTTTTGAGCTTTAAATAGAAGTTATTAAAGTAATAAAGTGCTTCGTTCTAAATTTGATGCAGTTGAAACACAAAGCAAAAATCCAGAAAATCACAAAAATCACTTTTTGTATCTATGAAAATGTTGATAATGCAGAATAACACAAATAAAAAGTTTGTGCAAAAACACTTTATTCAACAGTCATCCAGTTACTTTTCTGCTAGTTTTTTTGTGTTTTAAAAATAAACCGATTTTCTAACACCCTAAATTGGTGGCCGAAATTAGGGCGTGGCCGAAATTAAGTCAGTTACCCTACTATTCGTGGTTTGTTGGTATACGTTTTAGGCTCCGTAGAAATCAAAGTGGAGGGGCTAAAAATTAAAGATCTTAAGCTTTATTAAAGATCAATTTTTTTCTTAAGCGCAATTTGACTAAAAATGAGACTATAGCGTTATATTTCTGTAAATATTCTTAACACTGAACAACTTTCGTTTAAATGGAAAATTTTGACAATCGTTATAGTAATTTATAGCTGAGTTGAAAGCAACCTGCCTCAATAGTCCAGCATTATTATGTCCAATTTCCGGATGGTAGCATTAATGTGAAACAAATTTATATTTTAACAACAGTTTTGTATCCAATTTCTAGAATAGAGACATCATGGGACAATAGTCGGAGCGGTTTGGGTCTGCCCATATTTTTCTTCAGGGCTATTCCACTGATACTTATCAGAATTCAACTGGCTCCCTTTTAAAGTCATCTGTTGGCTAGCCACTGCTGGTTGCACCTGCCACGGGCCTTCTTTATATCCAGGCCAGCAGAGACAAAGAAGCAATTGTATCAGTTTAAAGCTAATGTACATTAAGAAATACCAGACACAAGCTGCCAGCCCTATGTTGTGCGCCAGGTCAAGTGCGCTCATGCTGGGTTTGTAGTAGACCATTTGAACGCGCATCCTCTTGTAAAACAGATTCAGTTCTGTTCGATAGCCAACAATCCCTGGGTAGGGCGACTCTGTAATCTCGGTGTTCCATTCCAGGGATTCGCAGTTTAAACGGTGTCTGCAATCCATGGACTTGCCGACTGCGTCACTTGCTTCTTCAGGAAATTCCGGCTTAAAGGCCCATTTTTGAAACCAGGCTTTGGCGCAGTGTCGAGTGCTGTTTGGGGAACATAAGTTCAGGGTGTGATTGATGGGTGGAAATCCTTTCTCCCACAGGCTGATCAGCGGATCACAGTCACAAGACTGACGTATAGCTCTGCTTACACAGGACATCTGATGAGCCTGTTCTTTCTCCACTGTCTCCTTTGGCAAATGACTGTGCCTTTTATGTTTAAACATCTCCCGGAAGCTCTTCATTTTTCGACAGCCGGGAGCTTCTTTTGTGATCTTGGTCATTGTGACAGCGATATCGTAAACCGTTTCGTCCTCCAGAGATATAAAGCTGTTCATATCTTCTGCTCGGAACTCATCCCCACCTTGGAGGTACATATGAATGGGTAGCAGCGGTTGAGAAGCCTGCGTATTTCTCTGCAAGTTGTATTCAATTTGCAGCCCCATGCTGATGCCATTCTCCCTGCCTATTTCTGTCTGGTGAGCGTCTCCAAACTGGAATCGCAAACACAAACCACGAGGGGTCGGGATATATCTGGAATGATTGCAGCAATCTTCCACAGTTAAACCCTTCACACTGCAGCTCACTACTAGTTGCTGGCAGCTGATGACGATGTTTTCCACCGCCGATTTATTGACAACTGTCTGCTCCAAAAAGCGTTGGAATCGTTCATGTGTGTCATCCTGAATGTCAACTACTGGTGGAGAACCAGGAGTTAAGATTTCCATGATTTGTCGCTCCCTGCCACGCAAACCATACTGTTGCAAAGAGCGTTCGTTCAACGGACCCTAAAATTAGGTATTTTATTGTTTTATTTCAATTTGAAATTTTAATACAAGTAACAAATTTTATGTTTCACAAGGCCCAATGCAACAGTATAAAAAACTTTTTCACTTTAGAGGTAAAAGAAAAAAATTAAAATATAAAATATAGAACTGCATTGGTTAGACACATTTAGTGCTCCGATTTGGATACGCCTTAAGTGGAAAAAGCCTGAATTTGACTTCATAAAAAGCTTGTATTAGGGTACACTCCAATTAGAGAAATGTGGCCTAAATAGGACCTGTCCTAATTGGGGCACGCCCCAACAAAGATTTGCCTTAATTAAAGCCATTATATGCTGCAAATATAAACAGAGCCTTAGTTAAAGCGCTACTGTATATATTCTAAATTGGAAGCCGCCCAATGAGGGCAGTTTTTGTTATTGTTTCTCTTGAAAACAATTTTGGGCCTTTTTGGTATGTCCTTATCGCGCCTGTCTTTTTTATCGATGTTCTACTCCATTGTAATTTTTGAGCAAATTATAGCTGTAAAAAGTACAATGAAGTTTGACGAGGGTAATTAGTTTACCTGTTTTAAATTAGACGCCGACAGAAGCGTCAAATAGGCATAATAACCTATTGTTTTGTCGTTTTTAGTGCGTATTAATATTTTATAGTTAACTAATAAGCGCGCGTAACCCGTGTCAGCAATGCTAACGTATAATTTTCTTGTATTTAAAAAAAAAGAATTTTTTTACAATATTCCATAGCCTATAAACTTTCCAATAATACCTCGTTTAACCTAAAGTTAAAGTCTTAGTTTTCAGCGGTTATGTAACCAATTATTATTTAGTTGCGTCATGTGTTTCTCTGCACGTGATATTTTCTCAAAGAACGAGTGGTTACTTTACCACTCATCTATTTTCACCCTTATAGAATTTATCTTTAATCCGTTTTGTGGGTGGAAATAAGAACGGTCTTCCCTTTTTTGGTGAAAATTAATTGTGCAGCATATAGATGTCCACGTTGATCTTTCCAAAAAACTATGATTCTAGTTCTTCATTTACTAATGAATCTTAATAAGTATAAGCCAATTCTGAAATCAAAATTTTAAAAAACTCCTTAGGCCTTCTGTGGTGAAACTGTGCTGTCCAGTGTAAAAACGTCTATGCTATTTTTTTAAATTCAACCTCTTTTCCAAAACATTAAAAATCCTTTTCCGACATTCGTGGACTACTCTATACATTTACTTTTTGATTATTTGCACAGCCTAAATCATTGTTGCTTTAAAAGTATTAAAAGTTATTGTTTTTGTTCTTTATCCACTGACTTTTTTTTCTAAAAATAGGGTAGTGCATTTAATTTCGGCACTTTTTTGTTTTTCCGATGTCACTTTTTACTGTATGGCCCGATTTTCATGTTTGATAGCTCATTTTGAAGCTTTCACAATACAGCGTTGCGTCACAAAAGTTTCACTGTACCAAAGTATTTTTTTATTTAATTAAATCGGTTTTTAAAAAAATGGAAAATTGCCGAAATTAAATATGTGCATTTAATTTCGGCACTTTACAAACAATCGATTATTTCTCAGTGAAAAAATCATCATTTTCAAAAATTTAAAAGCCTATCATTATTTCCAGACAGTTTTCTTTAATTTAAGCTTCTACTTGTTGTTCAACGTGTAACTGGCAAAAAGTTACAGCTAAAATGCCAAATGGTATCAAAATGAGCAAAATTTGGGAAAAAAGTGCATTTAATTTCGGCACTTTTTAAAAGGACCCTCTTAATCTAGTTTAAGTGCAGTGCTATGACCCCTACACATTTCAACGTTGTCTTTTAACTATTTACAAATATAATTTAACATCCGACCACTTAATTCAATCCGTTTTTACTTACAGCATATGAGTGCCGAAATTACACTATTTTATTTTATAACGATTGCTCACCACAGACGCAACGTAGAACCACGGGGACTAAAAATTCGAAAAATAGACTAAATTTTACCAGGACAGTTTAACTTTTAAACCAATTTATTGCGTAATCATGAAATGCCCATGTTCTAAAAACGAGTAACAAATTTATTTTTTATAAATCACATAATTTCACATGAAAATATCATAACATAACAAATAAAAAGCTCACGACAGTCATCTACATATAATTAGCTTTCATTTGAGCTATCAAACGTCGTATTCCGTCTAGGATTACCAAAGATATAGTCAAAAATCAAAAATGCCCAATTGGGAAAAGTGCCGAAATTAAATGCACTACCCTAACTAAATTTAAAAAACAAAAAATATCTAATTTGGCAGTCTGTTGATCTGTATGCTCAAATATATGTCCCGTACAACGCCTCCCCTCCGTTATTGAGATATAACGTGTCAAAGTTT
>JASAMX010002633.1:0-30697 GCA_030248175.1 Microlaimidae sp. YZB2_3 | reverse complement strand
TATGTTGTACTTGGTTCAGTTACGTATTGCTCGTTTCATAATTAATAACAACCTCAGTTTTCTGTTGGGGTCAAGAAGTTGCATGCTAAGGTAGAGTGACGTAAAAATAAACTAAATAGAAAACAGTCCTAAAATTTAAGCGTACATCAAAAATTTAATTTTATTTATTATTTAATTAAAAATGGGTAGACTTTCTATATTGGTAACGACAGCCCAGTCATAATTTCAGCTTCATTTTCCACCTTTTAATAATAAATTTGCAGTCAATGAGATTAAGTATTTTAGTGAAAAATGTAATTTTTAACCTTAAAAACCTTCAGATAATGACGCATTTTCAGAAGAACCGTCAAGTTAAATCTTTGCCAATCAGTTAAAAAATAAAATACAAAAAAATTAGTGGTTTAAAAGTGCAGTATACTAATTCATTGTGTATTTTATTTTGCGTTTTTAATTAATATTAATCGATGTATTAGGTCACACTGAGAAAAAATTTGTATTACACCAAAAATTAATTCCCAACAGTTAAATTAAAGAGTTATTAATAAGAATATTACTTGGTTATTTCCAATGTTGTTTTTTATACACCATTTTTTAAAAGAAAACTTTTTTATTGGACGGATATTAATGGGTACCAAAAACCTTTAGTTTTAAATTTCGTTCAATTGAAAAGAGTATTTAATGAGTACTGTCATTTTTAAAAAAATTTAATTTGTGATTTATAGTTGGTGTGTTTTTGGTGTGTTTTTGTTTGCTATTATTCTGGTAATATTTGTTAGCTATTCAAAATTTTTCTTTTAAAAAAAAGTAAACTGCCTATAAAATAGACATTTCAATTCTTTAAGTTTTACATTTTGCAATTATAAAAATCTTCTAAAACACACCATAAACCAAACACCATACATTATTTTTGAAATATGATACTTTTAAAATGGCATTATTCATCTAATACTTTTCGTAATTGAAGAATTGAATTGAATCGAATTGAATTTTATTTTGTTAAAATAACAGGAAACATACATAAGCTAGTTAAAACTGCACTTGAAATTGTATTTACCTTTTACATAATTAAAACCAAAAAAATAAAAATAAAAATAAAATAAAAATAAAATAAAAGAATAAAAAAAAGAATAAAAAGAATAAAAATAAATAAAAGAAATAAATAAAAAAAGAATAGAAAATAAATTTAAAAATTAATTTGCTTTTTATTCTTTTAATAAATAAAAAAATAAAAAGCAAATTTAAAATTTACGCTTTTTGATACCTTAGTATAAATTCTGTGAAGTTTTGTTACGATTTGTTTAGTAGAAATTTTTATTTTGAAAAATGGTGTATAAAAAACACAATGGAAATAACCAACCGGTATTTTTGTTAATAACTTGTTAACCATTGTGAATTGTTTTTTGGTGCAATACAATTTTTTTCTTAGTTTGACTTGATACATCGGTTAGTATTAATTAAACAGCAATAAAAAATACACCATGATTTAGTATACGGCACCTTTAAGTGGTAAAACTAAAACCTGATAAGGAATAAAGAAAGTTTATGTTACATAAGTATAACAGTCGTGTAATATATTTAAAAATACAACACAAAAATAATATCAATAAAAATAATTTAATATATGTACATAATAAAGCATTTTAAAACAATAGTTTTATCAAAAAAAAGTAAAATAATGCAAATACTATGTTTAATAAAAACAATTAATTTGATTTCGCGGTTGAATTTTCTTTTATCTCCAGTGGTCTTTAGACGCGTCACAATTCAGAAAAGTAAAGTTTCAATAATAAAGTAAAGTCACGATTCAGTAAAGCTTTGCGACGTATTACCTTAAAATACATGTGCACATTTCTTCGTGGTAACACTTATATATTAGGTACTTTGACTTATTTTTATTATACGGTTTTTTCCAATATGATTCTAGTTTCACTTAACAACTAATTTAACAAAAAACTTAAAACTTAACTCGACAAATAAAAAAAACATTACTAAAATTGGTAATGGTTCTTTGATTTATCTTTGTTGGTCGTTTTCAAACGTAAAAATAATTTTTGTACTATTTATCTAAGTTGCTGTGAAAGCCCATCACCAGTGACTTGAGTATACATAAATCTCGGGTTCATTTATCGGCATTCTTCAAGTATAACCAAATTTTCCGGTCACCGGAAAGATGGATTGTTTAACACTGTTATTTTTCAAGTAAATTATCGTCATAAAACTCACAAATAACATTTATCGTTGAGTTTAGACCTTAATTTCCTTAGCAACCTAAGCAAAACCTTAAAATCAAGCTAAATTTAATGTTTTGTTTGATTTTCAGGTTTTGCTTAGGTTGCTTAGGAAAACTAAGGCCTATAGTCCAGGATTCAGGTTGTTTATGAGTTTTATCATGATATTTTTTTTTAAATTTATCACTTTGTCTAAGATTTATTAAAAAAATAAAATTAATTCAATGGGTTGTTTTTGAAAAATATCGGTTTTAAATAAGTAGTTTGTCCATGTTTAAAGTAGTCCATCCTGTATTTTCTTTCCGGTGAGCGGAAAATTGGGTTATACTTGAAGAATGCCCATTTATCTACCTTTTGTTCGCGGTAGTGCCCAAAGCAGGCGCCAATTTTAGAACAAAAACGCCACCGCCTGGTCAATCCTCCGCCACAGATTTTAGTGCAGGGAGTCCACAGTGACCAGGGTGTCCATGTCCTACCGGTCTCAGGGCACAATTTGATATTACAAAACTGAGAATCTAATATTAATTAAAGCAAAAACAACTACTAATGTTTTATTAAAATTCATTGATTGCTTTATGTTATTTTAAATTTATGTTATTGTAAATTTATCACTTGAATGATTTTCGTCAAAAATAAAATAAGTTAGGCAGGCACAATACATATATTTTTAAAAATTTTTTAAAGCTTTCCGATTAGTAAGACTAAAAAACGCGCCTAAAACGCTAAACTATAACGCGTAACGTCAAGCATTGTTCGCTGAACAGCTTCTATTGGCTTCATACTTTGTCCAAAGTGTACGAAGGACAAAGTCCACAGCACAAATTTTTAAGCCTGGTTTAAGTTTAGTTCAAAGTTTAAAATAGTTCAAAGAAAGTCCAAAGACAGTAGTACAAAGGTAAACAAACTTAAAATATAAAAAAAACAAAACACAAATCAATTATATCGTTTGAACAAAAAAATCGGCAGTGGCAGAAAAACTTAATTATACACTGTGCATGAAAAACACGTTCTATTTTACAAATAAAATAACTTTTATCAGAAACAAGACTAGTATGGATTGATTTTTTTATTTAAATGCACTTATTGTTTAGTAATAGGTGTCGGAGTTTTAAACTCTGAGTTCCGGACCAGCCCCAGGCTTATGAGGCTACTCACAGGCGACTAGTTTTTTATTTCAACTAATTTCAAGCTCCATTGGTTCATTCGTCCCAGTCGCAGCTATGACTAGAAGTCCTAGTTTTTAGTCTGACTTGGTCTGGCCGTAGCCGCTAGTCGAAACTCCACCTACGGCGTTTATTATTCTCAGTAATGTAATCTTCAGTAATTCTCAGTAGTGACGAATTTGAGCGGCTAGCAGGAATTATCTCTGGAGATTTAACCCCCGCAAATTGTTTCCTAACTTAAGCTTACGTGTTCCTAAGCCTAAGCAAAACCTAAAAAACAACCTACGCTTTTTTCCTAAAGCTTAAGCCCACATGTTCCTAAGCCTAAGCAAAACTTAAACAAGCTAAACTTTATCAAACAAGTGCTTAACAAAAGCTTAGGTTGTTTTTTAGGTTTTGCTTAGGCTTAGGAACACGTAAGCTTAGGTTATGAAACAGCTGCAAAGATAAAATCTGAGAATCTGAAGTCATTACTGAAAATTACTGAAGATCACTATTACTAAAAATAGCAGACGCCCTACATACGCGCCCGGCCCATATGCAGAGATGAGATGCAGAGAGTCTCAATATTCTAAGGTGTATTTACAAATTTTGGTGCTATTTATAGTAAAAACCGCTTCATAACATAAATATATAGGATACGTAGAACAGATATTCAAAATTTTACAGTTTCAGCTTTAAACAATTTAGAAAAATAAGCCTTTGAAAAATGGACCTAAGCCAGTCATATTTCTGCATACGGGCCTTATGCTTCGTAATTGTATATGTCTGTAGCTTTACAATATGGGTACGGGGTCTTTAGAGCCACAAGCAGGGAACTTGGAGCCATGTGAAATTTTGGGAACTGGGAGCCACGAGCAATGGGAACTTGGAGCCTTTAAGAAAAAATTGGGCTGGGGTTAGATTTAGGTTTCGCTTAGGCTTAGGTAAACGTTTTAGCGATTTTTATTTTCGGCTCCAAGTTCCCTACTTCCGGCTCCAAGTTCCCCACTTCCGGCTCCAAGTTCCTACTTCCGGCTCCCTACTTCCGGCTCCCTACTTCCGGCTCCCTACTCCCTACTTCCCTCCAAGTTCCTACTTCCGGCTCCCTACTTCCGGCTCCCTACTCCCTACTTCCCTCCAAGTTCCTACTTCCGGCTCCCTACTTCCGGCTCCCTACTTTTGGCTTCCGGCTCCCTACTTCCGGCTCCCTACTCCCTACTTCCCTCCAAGTTCCTACATCCGGCTCCCTACTTCCGGCTTCCGGCTCCCTACTTCCGGTTCCCTACTTCCGGCTCCAAGTTCCTACTTCCGGCTCCCTACTTCCGGCTCCCTACTTCCGGCTCCCTACTTCCGGCTCCCTACTCCCTACTTCCCTCCAAGTTCCTACTTCCGGCTCCCTACTCCCTACTTCCCTCCAAGTTCCTACTTCCGGCTCCCTACTTCCGGCTCCCTACTCCCTACTTCCCTCCAAGTTCCTACTTCCGGCTCCCTACTTCCGGCTCCCTACTCCCTACTTCCCTCCAAGTTCCTACTTCCGGCTCCCTACTTCCGGCTCCCTACTCCCTACTTCCCTCCAAGTTCCTACTTCCGGCTCCCTACTTCCGGCTTCCGGCTCCCTACTTCCGGTTCCCTACTTCCGGCTCCAAGTTCCTACTTCCGGCTCCCTACTTCCGGCTCCCTACTTCCTACTTCCGGCTCCCTACTCCCTACTTCCCTCCAAGTTCCTACTTCCGGCTCCCTACTTCCGGCTTCCGGCTCCCTACTTCCGGTTCCCTACTTCCGGCTCCAAGTTCCTACTTCCGGCTCCCTACTTCCGGCTCCCTACTTCCTACTTCCGGCTCCCTACTCCCTACTTCCCTCCAAGTTCCTACTTCCGGCTCCCTACTTCCGGCTTCCGGCTCCCTACTTCCGGCTCCCTACTTCCTACTTCCGGCTCCCTACTCCCTACTTCCCTCCAAGTTCCTACTTCCGGCTCCCTACTTCCGGCTTCCGGCTCCCTACTTCCGGTTCCCTACTTCCGGCTCCAAGTTCCTACTTCCGGCTCCCTACTTCCGGCTCCCTACTTCCTACTTCCGGCTCCCTACTCCCTACTTCCCTCCAAGTTCCTACTTCCGGCTCCCTACTTCCTACTTCCGGCTCCCTACTTCCGGCTCCAAGTTCCCTACTTCCGGCTCCCCACTTACGGCTCCAAGTTCCCTATTTTTGGCTCCAAGTTCCAGCTCCGAGTTCCCAAGGCTCCATCGAGCCTAAATCACAATATGTATATAAATATCGCTCACCTGCTCGACAGTTTTTGAACCAGGAAGGCAAATGGCTCCGGAGCATGTACGAGTCCGGGTCCTTTTCCCTCTATCACACGTTTTGGAGCAGAGAGACCACGGGGACCACGGGTTCCAAGAATGAACCAGATGCCTCATAATCCTCGGAAGTTCATTGGGTTCTAAATTAACACACCGTATTCGAAAAGAAAAGCCTTTAAGACAAGCCTTTAAGAAAAGCCTTTAAGACAAGCCTTTAAAAAAGCCTTTAGAAAAGCCTTTAAGAAAAGCCTTTAAGACAAGCCTTTAAAAAAGCCTTTAGAAAAGCCTTTAAGAAAAGCCTTTAGAAAAGCCTTTAGAAAAGCCTTTAGAAAAAGCCTTTAGAAAAGCCTTTTAGAAAAGCCTTTAGAAAAAGCCTTTAGAAAAGCCTTTTAAAGCCTTTTTAGAAAAGCCTTTTTTAAAGCCTTTTTAGCCTTTAGAAAAGCCTTTTAAAGCCTTTAGAGCCTTTTTAACCTTAGAGCCTTAGAGCCTTTAAAGCCTTTTTAGCCTTTAGAAAAGCCTTTTAAAGCCTTTAGAAAAGCCTTTTTTAAAGCCTTTTTAGCCTTTAGAAAAGCCTTTTAAAGCCTTTTTGAAAAAGCCTTTTAGAAAAGCCTTTAGAAAAAGCCTTTAGAAAAGCCTTTTAGAAAAGCCTTTAGAAAAGCCTTTAGAAAAGCCTTTAAGACAAGCCTTTAAGAAAAGTCTTTAAGAATGCCTCGGAATCCTCGGAAGTTCATTGGGATCTAAATTAACACACCGTGTTCGAAAAGAAAAGCCTTTAAGACTGGTTCATACTTATGTAAAAACGTTCTTTGGACAAAGTCCAAAGGACAAACGCAGCGTACAAACGTATGTAAAAACGTTCTTTGGACACCACTTTTATAACACCCCGCGGACATATTCGCTATTTCTTTTATCACGCTCATATTTTTTTAATCCATACTCGCGCTAAATACACTGTGTTTAAAAAAAGAGCTTTAAGAATTAAACCTTACTTCGTATTAAGAATTAAACATGTGAGATGTGTTCTTAAAAGTGCCTTTGGGTTCTAAATTAGCACACCGTGTTCGAAAAGAAAAGCCTTTAAGACTGGTTCATACTTATGTAAAAACGTTCTTTGGACAAAGTCCAAAGGACAAACGCAGCGTACAAACGTATGTAAAAACGTTCTTTGGACTTCGTCCAAAGGACGTTTTTACATAAGTATGAACCACTTTTATAACACCCCGCGCACATATTCGCTATTTCTTTTATCACGCTCATATTTTTTTAATCCATACTCGCGCTAAATACACTGTGTTTAAAAAAAGAGCTTTAAGAATTAAACCTTACTTCGTATTAAGAATTAAACATGTGAGATGTGTTCTTAAAAGTGCCTTTGGGTTCTAAATTAGCACACCGTGTTCGAAAAGAAAAGCCTTTAAGACTGGTTCATACTTATGTAAAAACGTTCTTTGGACAAAGTCCAAAGGACAAACGCAGCGTACAAACGTATGTAAAAACGTTCTTTGGGCTTCGTCCAAAGGACGTTTTTACATAAGTATGAACCACTTTTATAACACCCCGCGCACATATTCGCTATTTCTTTTATCACGCTCATATTTTTTTAATCCATACTCGCGCTAAATACACTGTGTTTAAAAAAAGAGCTTTAAGAATTAAACCTTACTTCGTATTAAGAATTAAACATGTGAGATGTGTTCTTAAAAGTGCCTTTGGGTTCTAAATTAGCACACCGTGTTCGAAAAGAAAAGTCTTTAAGACTGGTTCATACTTATGTAAAAACGTTCTTTGGACAAAGTCCAAAGGACAAACGCAGCGTACAAACGTATGTAAAAACGTTCTTTGGACTTCGTCCAAAGGACGTTTTTACATAAGTATGAACCACTTTTATAACACCCCGCGCACATATTCGCTATTTCTTTTATCACGCTCATATTTTTTTAATCCATACTCGCGCTAAATACACTGTGTTTAAAACAAGAGCTTTAAGAATTAAACCTTACTTCGTATTAAGAATTAAACTTGTAAAATGTGTTTTTAAAAGTGCCTTTGGGTTCTAAATTAACACACCGTGTTCGAAAAGAAAAGCCTTTAAGACTGGTTCATACTTATGTAAAAACGTCCTTTGGACTTTGTCCAAAGGACAAACGCAGCGTACAAACGTATGTAAAAACGTTCTTTGGACTTCGTCCAAAGGACGTTTTTACATATTTCATAAGTATGAACCACTTTTATAACACCCCGCGCACATATTCGCTATTTCTTTTATCACGCTTATATTTTTTTAATCCATACTCGCGCTAAATACACTGTGTTTAAAAAAAGAGCTTTAAGAATTAAACCTTACTTCGTATTAAGAATTAAACATGTAAAATGTGTTCTTAAAAGTGCCTTTGGGTTCTAAATTAGCACACCGTGTTCGAAAAAAAAGCTTTTAACAAACCTAACTTCATAACAAAGAATAAACATGTGAGATATAGTCTAACTAATGCCTTTATAACAGCTTGTCTATATTAGCTATTTGTTTTATCCCGCATATATTTTTTTAATCCAAATTCGCGTTAAATACACTGAGTTTAAAAAGAAGAGCTTTAAACAAGCCTAACTCTATATAAAGAACTAAACATGTGAGATGTGTTCTTAAAATTGCCTTTATAACAGACCGTACATATTTGTATAATCCATACTCACGCTTGAATTTTAAAGTCGTATTCCCATAAAACCATGGTTAATAACTCGTTTGACCGTGAACGCCAAATTAACATTTATGTCGTTACCACGGCAAAATGAGCCATAATTTGTATAAAAACATGCGACTGTGGCTTATTTTACATTTCTAAAAGTACCTTACTGACTACAGAAAAATCACAATGACGTGTATTTTAAAATGACTGTGGTTTATTTTGCCGTAGTAACGACGAAACTCTTTCTACTTTGAGATTCTATGTGTAATACGCAGAAACAATAACGTAAACTTTAATCGGAATATTGAGCCCCCTCTGCATTAAATTATTGTTTCAATGGCAGGCTTTGTTTACTAGTTTAAAGTTTAAAATAAGTCACAAAATAATAGGTAACTTTGACCCAATCTGCTGTAGCCACACATAAATTAATTGTAGCGCCAACACGCATCATACGCACGCCTGAAACAAACAAAAAAATACAACCTAAATTCCACTAAATCAAAATAAATACACAAAACAAGGCACACAACCGTTAAACATAATGTTCCTGAAAAAGAAACTTGCTTGTTTTAAGAAGTAGAACTAAAAGTTTATCAGTTTGAGGATAAAGTCCAAAAACTTACGCAAGTACGCGTGTACTTCCAAACAAACACTGAAACGCACGCACATAAATAGGCAAGCATGCACACGCATACGCACGCAAGTAGCCACATACACACGCAACCACGCGCTCCCCTGTGCGCAAAGAATAGTAGATTAGATACTTTTTTATGTAATAAATATTACCTTACCTATATCATACCAGGCAGCCTCAGTGAACATTGTCAAAACAAAAATGCAACGATACAATTCCAGCGCCATTAAATGTAGAGTATAAATCAAGGATGAATCAAAAATTGATAAAAATGACACAACTTCAAAAATTAAATGCAAAGTTTTCTGTAAAAAATATTTCGGTTCAACAACAATTTTTTATTTGACAAAACCGTTGAAAATATTGTGACAAAACTACAAATTATTAATTATTAATACTGGAATCTTTATTTGTGTGTAAAGTGGCGCATATAGTTAATATTTTTTGAGATTTACTAAAAAATAACCCGCAGATTTTATATTTCACTGTTTTATTTACGCAGGAAAGAATGAAATATTACGTGTTTTTGTATTCATTTTTTTTTTAATTCAATCAATAAATGCGTTAAAAAATTAGACATAACATTCCTTTTTTATTTTAAATTTGACACTGGAAATGCAGGCACTTTTGCAACTCCAAATAAAAATGAATCTTGATTTATGATTTACTGCGGAAGATTTTGCCGGTATTATCTCGCCAACTGAACAGTAAATCACACTTGCATTTTCCAAGGGATTAATGGCCATTGGAGAGAGGCAATTAACATTTACATTCTGTCATTGAAACAAATTTATCAGAAAAAAACCTTCATTCGCTGTGGTTTCAGAAAAGGGTTTTATTTCAAGCTCTTGATATTAATGAATTAAAATCTTCCAATTCGACTTGTTACCAAAAAAATTCCGGACCGAAGTACTGTACATTGGATCCTAAATGTAAATGCGCTTTAATTTATATCTTTGGGTGTGAAATAGAGTTGAACAATAAGTCACACTTGAATTATTGGATTAGTGGTAATTGGGCAAAGGCAATTAACATTTTGGATTCTATCATTTAAAAGATTTATGGAAAAATACCTTTATTTTTTGTGGTTTAAAAAAAGGCCTTCACACTCTTGTATTTTCTTACGATTTGAATTGTTTGAATTTGTATTCATCTTCTATACGTATTTTTTTCAAAAACAAATCAGTCCGAACTGACAAATTATTTCAAATCAGTATAAAAATAAACATTTAACTCAATATAATAAATCTAAAAAAGTCCGATTCCGATGACAGTTTGCGCTCAAAATGGAATGACATCTACCGAAATATGATTTAAAAAAAAACGAGTAAATTCTCCGCACAGCAAAAAACCTGCATTTATGGAATAAAAAAACTTCTCAACCTTATTTCTAAATTTTTACGATTTTTACAACAGAGTTAGAACAATTTTTTTTATTTAAATATTTTTTGCCGCCAATACAAATAAATGATTCTCGAATGCTGACATTTAAAAAAATAGCATACTGATTTAAAGCGAATGAAATGACTTTAATTCAAAAATAATTATTAGTTTTTTTATTTAAAATAATTATCGATCAAATTATTATAGTATTAGTTTATTCTATAGTCAAACAAGAAAAAAGTTAAAAGTTAACAACATTTTAGAGTAAAGACGCTTTTATTGGGGTGGTCCTCAAGCACAACAGAGTTGTTTCATTGTAAAAATAATTTGGAAACTTGTATAATTTTACTCAACCTAAAAACATGATTTTTAGGCCAAATCAAGGATTATTGAATTCTTCAATTAAACTGTTTGTGCCTGCTTATGTGTGCATCTCACATTACGTTTTTCTCGCCGACCTATAAACGAAATAAAATCCCAAATTTAAACTTAAATTTATAATATGGCATATGAAATGAATAGTAAATTAATAGACTTAGTTTTTCTTATTGAACTTAACTCTTTTTTTTTTCAAAAATAATTTAAACGGAAACTTGTATTGTATGTAAAACATTAACGATTTTTTCAATGTTTTTTTTTCTCTTAAATTTTTAAAAACAAACAATCTAAAATATCAAAACCGAAAAATTCCAAAACTAAACCCGGATTTCGTCAGGAAGTGCTAAATTAGAAAAAGTTTTTTTTACATAATTTGGTATATTTAAAAGACCGCTTAGCTCAGGATAAAATCTTGAAACTAAAAACCTCAATTAATTTTGTAGTAAATGAGCTATCTTTAATTTTCAAAAATCGCCATGAGGTTCATTTCTATTTATTTGAAATAGCTTAAACATTATTAAATGCAAAAAAATTTCTTAAATTTTTAATTTAAATTCTATTGTTATAAATTCCGGATAAATTTTTACAAAAAAAAAATTAAAATATAGTATCGTTAACAATACATCATACTATAGTATTGTGTATTTTTGATATTATAAATAATTTTATTTAGTACTTGATTTTAATTTTTTGGTTAAAATATTAAAATTAAAAATAAAATAAAAAATTAGTGCTAAAATAAAACCAAAAATGTTAACAGAATAATAGTATCGTTAATTTTTTATAGTATTATGTTTGTGTTTCAAGCGAAACAGAAAAAAACTCTATTTTGTTTTATGCTTAGTAGATGACTGAAGTATTCCAGGTTTAATTGAATAATTATAACCAGTGTAGTTAATTACCAAAGAATTTTCAACAATACCTTTTTCTAGATGGAGTTTTTGTTTTGACAGTGGAAGTAATTTTAAAATAACTTTGGGGTTCAGCCAAAAATAGTAAATGAATAATAAACATTAAAAGTGCTTAGAGAAATTTTTTAAAGCCATAAAATTTAATTATTTTACTATTCTCCATTCCCCATTTTTTCACATTTTATTAAAAATTAGTTTTTATTTTTTTGTTTGTTTTGCGTTTGTCATTTTTCTGTTTTTTTTTCCGATTCTTTCAAAAAAAAATTTAGAAAATGGTTTTGAAAACTATTTAAACTCTTAATTTTTGCCGACAAGCCGATATATTGTTTAAATAGAAAAAAATCAGCGAATTATTTCTTCCAACAACAAAAATTTTCACACCATCTTAAGATTTTGCACACGTATTATTTTCTTAACAGTTTTGACCTTTAAAACCGGTCTTGTTTACATCTTCCAACACTTGTCTGTTTTTTTAAATTGTTAACCATTTTGCTGTGTTTAATTTTGACTGCAGTATTTATTGGTTTGCGTATAAAGATAATAAAACTTCGAAAAAACCAATCGCTTGAATTGTGCAAAAGATCTAAGATTTTGAAAATAAAAACAAATAAATTGATATTTTGTTCTATAAAAATGTGCGTGGTGAATTTATGTCAACAAAAAGTTAGCATTTATTTTTTGACCTTGTCGGGCTGTCGATTTTTTTATTAGATTCGTTCACTTAACTTTAACAGTAAAATAACAATCTTAAACAACGTTACCTGTCTTCATTTCGCTATTAGTATTTCCTCGTTACTCTGACACAATGAGTCAGAAGCGTTGTAAAATACTTGTAACTGTGACTTTTTTATATATCGAATACACAAAAAATCTAAGCAAAATAAGTCAAAGTCACGTTGAATATATGCTGATTGTGACACTTTGTGTTAGAGTAACGACGATTTGTGTTATTTTGGCCAGTAGCTACATTATAAATTTATTTTTGATTTATTTTTACACTAATTTTTGCTATTTTGTTTCTATTAAATAGTAGATTTATTTAACAATGTCATGTTTTTCTTTTTTAAAACACCTTTGGTTCGCATTTTTGTAAACTGTTAGATGTTTTTTACTGGATTTCGTACATAAAATTTAAAAAAAGGCGGAGAGAAATTTTTTTTGAAAATATTTTACTATGAAATGGAATTTGGCAGAAGTTTTTTTTTTATAAAGATATTATTGAGAATGATTTTTTTTTCTAGAACTAAAGTTTGATGGTGTGTTGATATTTTAGACTTAATTCAAATTATTCCTTTATTTTGAAAGAGTGTTCTTAGAATTTAGGAATATTTTGGAACCTCTTTTATTTTTTTTAATTGTTGAAATCCAAAAAAACCATATAGAAACTTATTTTAAATTTACTTATATAATACGTCAAAATATCAAATCTATCTATCTAAACTGGATTCTTGTATAGAAATATTTATACGAAAAAAATATTAAAAAAACTAATTTAAGTTTTAGTGTAAAATTTAAACTTACACAATTAATTTTGATGATTTTGCTTACATGAATTGATATTTAATTATATTGTGGTAAATTTTATATGCACAAAAGACGACTTCGTCGTGACTACGGCAAAATGAGCCACAGTCATTATAAAACACACGTGACTGTGACTCATTCCGTAGTTAATAAGGTGATGTTAAAAATCTAAAATGAATCACAGTCACATACATTTTATACAAATTGTGGCTCATTTTGCCGTAGTAACGACGACTTGATCAAAAGGAGTCGGCTTTTTTGAAAACACATGGATGCATTTATGGATCTTGAAAGCTGCTGTTTTGTGCGTCACATTTTCAGGTTTAACGTGTGTTCAATAAAAATGCGTGTTAAAATAGAAACGACTCAAATGATAAATTCTGTTAAAATGTAGTAAACCAGAATTTTTAGCTTTGAGATATTTACTTTTATTAAGCGAATTGGTTTTTAAATCGTATATGGTGATGTTATTAAGGTTATATGAAACATAAAGCTTAAAATTTACCCTTTGTTAAATAGTCAAAATTAAGTTACAAACCCCAAAAAACCGCTCAGCTGTTGATTTAGGATCGATAGATCCGAGGGAATTTGGAGCCAAAAATAAAGGATTTGGAGCCAAAAATAGGGAATTTAAAGTAAAAATAGGGAATTTGAAGTAAAAATAGGGAATTTGAAGCCAAAAATAGGGAATTTGGAGCCAAAAATAGGGAATTTGGAGCCAAAAATAGGGAATTTGGAGCCAAAAATAGGGAATTTGGAGCCAAAAATACGGAATTTGGAGCCAAAAATAGGGAATTCGGAGCCAAAAATAGGTACTTTGGAGCCAAAAGTAGGGACTTTGGAGCCAAAAGTAGGGAATTTGGAGCCCGACGTGGGAAACTTGGAGCCGTAAGTTGAGAACTTGGAGCCAAAAGTAAAAATCGCTAAAACTTTTACCTAAGCGAAGCCCAAATATAAGCTGAAAACAATTTTTTCTTAAAGGCTCCAAGTCCCCATTTCTCGGGGCTCCAAGTTCCCAAAAATTTCTGATGGCTTTAAGTTTCCTGCTTGCGGCTCTAAAGACCCCGTACTGAGAACGAAAAAGCGCGCCAAGCAATGGTCCCTCCCAATTACATATGCAAACTAGCGGGTCTAAGCGGCCCTTGCTACTTCACAACAACTTCTGATTGCTTTATAAGCCTTTTTTATAAAAAGAACTATTTTGTTTGCAAAAAAAATCGGCAATTAGAAAAACTTAACTTTTGCGATACAACCATTTTGCTTAATATCGGTACTAAAAGGCAACGATATCATTGTGGTTCCTGTTTTCCCGATTCTCTAAAGTGTGTAAACATTCGTTTCAATCTTAACATTTAATTTGCTTTAAACGACTTGTGCTATGCAGGTAACCGATTCTAACTTTATCTGGGACCCAGAATACGGAATAGCTATGCGGAAGAGGAATAAGCAGGGAAATTTTGAAGGGGTGACAGACTCCCTTCTTCCGGAGTTTCCGTCGTATTATGAAGGATCCAAAGCAAAAAGACAAAAGCCAGGCATTTGCTGGAGGTAAATCTGTTTTATTTCATCCGTTCCCGTGAAGGCCTTTTCCCCGTTACAACCGTGAAACCTTCGTATGACAAAGTGAAACCTTCGTCTCACGGTGGTGCTATTTTCGTATGACCAATGTCGTACGTAAACCTCACCGCGGTGAGCTCTTCGCATGACCGTGGTTTTACTTCCGTCATACATAATTTTTTGTGCGCGAATAGTGCCCAGTGAGCGAGCGAATTGAAATGGTTAAAGCTTTACGATTTAGGGTCGATGGAGCCTAGGGAACTTGGAGCTGGACCTTGGAGCCAAAAATAAGGAACTTGGAGCCGTAAGTGGAGAACTTGGAGCCGTAAGTTAGGAACTTGGAGCCAAAAATAAAAATCGCTAAAACGTGTACCTAAGTCTAAGCAAACCTTGAATTTTAGCCTAAACCAATTTTTTCTGAAAGGCTCCAAGTTCCCATTGCTCGTGGTTTCAAGTTCCCAAAAATTTTCGATGGCTCCAAGTTCCCTGCTTGTGGCTCTAAAAACCCCGTACCAGCTTTACGGTACCAATATGCAAATTTTTGCAACATAAAATATCCTACGTAATACACTGTATCCGTGACAAAAATCTGCATATGACCACTGTACCAATTTAACCATTTCAATTTGCTCGCTCAATAGGCACTACTCGCGCAAAAAATTGGCTATGTCGGAAGTATGACATAGGTCGCACGAAGGTTTCACGGTTGTAACCGAGGAAAAGGCAATCACGGGAACGATTTAAAGTTTGACCAAAGACATTTATAACATAATAATAAAAACAAATATGTGACTTTATATATTGCTCGAACACATTTTCTTCTTCAACTGGGGCGAACCCTAGTTACGGCCCCAATGGTTTTAATTATGGGGTCTCTAAATAAGCCCCCAAAAATCGATTTCCAAAAAATCTCGTTCAGTTATATTTTTCGTGCAAAACAATCGAGTCTATTTGAATTTTAATAAAAAAAATCGTGGATTTTGTAAATATAATAGAAAAAGAGCCGTTTCTTTATAGGCACATTGCACCGGAACTCGGTTTATACATGAAGTATGCAATATACCTAAGCGTCACCATATTGGATAATTACCGCACACCCTGGTCAAAATCCATTGTTCTAAAGGGAAGGAATTCTCTGCGCATCAAAGGACACCGCGCTTTAAGGAACACCGGCATTTATGTCTAATAACCGGCCCGCGCCTTTCTAATAACCCGCCCGCGCGGCATTCTTTTAGCCATATTCCCACCTTCATTTTGAAGCCCTGTTTTGCCGCTGCTCCTCCGACAACCTATCCCACGGAGCAAAACATTTATGACGTGATTACGAATACTATATGACATTTTAAAGCTAAAAAAATTCTGAGGTGTATCTCCTGCTTATCTTTCGTAGTATGCAGATCAACCGATCAAAATTTCGCGCGCTATCGATCGGTAGATCTGCATACTACGAAAGATAAGTAGGAGATACGGTAATTATTCATTATGGTGACGCTTATGTATATTGCATACTTCATGTATAAACCGAGTTCCAGTGCAAGGTGCCTATTGATTTTAAAATCAAATGTAATGATTTTTAAGTAGTTTTAAGGGAAGTGATTTATAAATTGAATTTTCAAAATTGCTCTAATTAGGACCATTACACGCCCTTATTATGGTCATTGAGGGTCCTCCTACTAGAGAGCGCCATAATTATGACGAGCCCTAGTTAGGACAGTAAATATGTTTCAGCATAATATAAACTTACATAGTTATTATGTTATATATTTTTGGTTTAACTAGGCCTGGTCCGACCTGACAGCACCTAATGTCAAGATTCAAGAATTTTCAAGAGTTTATTTTCTAGTCAATCAAAAAAACAATAAAAAACACAAACACAAATGTGATTGCAACCCAGTTGAGTTACAAAAACTCAGAAAATTGAGAGAAGACCTGGCTGATTTAGACTTACTAGAAAAAAATGACTAAAGGCTTTAAAAAATAAAGCTCTTTATTTAGTCACTATAGTTTCCATGAGTTAATTCATAAAGGATTTATTAAATTGGTGCAGGGTTTTGAAACTGACTTGATCTTCATTTAGATAGTTCCATTTACTTATAACTCTATTAAAAAAACTGTATTTTATACAATTAACTCTTAAGTGCTCTTTTTTGAATTTTTTTTTTGAATGTCCTCTGGTTGAATTGGGTTAAAAACAAAATATTTCTCAGGGTTTAAATTTACCAGTTGGTTTAAGATTTTATATGTTTCAAACATATCCATCTTTTCTCTTCTTTTCTCTAAAGTTTCCAGATTAAGTGTATTTAGTGTGTTTATATATCCAGTATCTTTTAAGGTACAAATTTGAAAAACCCGTTTGGTAAAATAGCGTTGGACTTTTTCTACAATATATTTATCTTTAGTCATATATGGGTTCCATACAACTCTTGCATACTCAACAGTAGGACGAACAAAACTTTTATAATCAATAAGATAGTTTTTAAATAAGATTGAGATTTGAAACATCTAAAAATTAAGTTAACTGGTTTCAAAACTTTACTAGCTATTGTTTTACAATGTGTTAAAAACTTTAAGTCACTAGTGATGAACACACCTAAGTCTTTTACCATATTAGTTTTAGGTAGCTTTTTATTATTTAAGTAATAATCCGTTTTTTGTACATTTTTATAAATAATTAAATGTAGTACTTCACATTTATTTTCAGATAACGTGAGCTGCCAATCTTGGGCCCGTTGGGCAATTCTATTCAAATCATCTTGTAATTTAATTTGATTGTCATTTGAGTCTGAAAAACTAGTATAAACCTTTGCATCATCTGCAAAAAGTTTAATTTCTGAATTTTGGACACAATTGACAATATCGTTTACATATATAAGAAAAAGAAACGGCCCCAAAACTAAGCCCTGTGGTACCTAATTTGTTAAAGGGTAGGAAGGTGAAAAAGTATTGTTTATTACTATTTTCATTTCTCGATTAGTTAAAAAGCTTCTATCCATTTTAGAAGCCTACCAGAAAATCCATATTTATTTAATTTAAACAAAAGTTTTTGATGTGATACAGTATCAAAAGCTTTAGTGAAATCCAAGTAAACTACATCAACCGATTTTTTACCTTGAAAACCCAAAGTCCAATCATTGTAAACATCAAGAAGTTTTGCAACTGTTGAGCTTTTATCTTTAAAACCATGCTGAAGGTCAGATAATATATTTACAAAAAAAAGATAAAAGCTCAGCTTTTACAATCTGTTCCTTTATTTTACAAGAAAAACATGTAAGAGAGATTGAACGATAGTTTTCTTTTTGAAATTTTTAACATTTTTTTGTACACTGGTGTAATAAGTGCAATTTTCCAATCACTTAGAAGTTCACCTGAATCGAAAGATTTTTGAAATATTTTAGAAAGGGGTTCTGCAATAACTTTTTGCTAAGCGCTTTAGAAAAAGAGCAGTAATGCCATCAGGAGAACGAGACAATTTATTAGGCAGCTTTTTAAGAATTTTCAAAACATCTCTTATAGTAAAATTTATTTTTTCAAGTACTTGGTTGTTATTTGGTTATTATGTCCATATCCAAATGGCTGTTTTGTGTTCACACGCTATGCTAAAAAGGAATTACTCTGCCTATTAAGTTTTTAGGCCTGATATGTTTCCGTCAAAATTTTTTCTGCCTGTTTAACGGTTTCATTGCTAGTTTCTTTCCATAGACCTCGCAGTGTATTTAATTTTTTAAAGCAAAATATGAACAGTAAAATCCTTAAATTTTCTTCCTCTTACCCTCTTAGTTATCAGTGCTATTTTTCAAGTGCAACAAATAAATACAAGCAGATCCTAAAAATTCAAGGTCAAACATAATTATTTAAAACAAAATAAAGATAATGTAAATAGTTTTTAGTTAATTTTAGACTTTTGAAATGTTTGGTGGTATTTTCAATAGTATTAGTCACTGTCCTGCTTGCAACATTGATTATCGTGTTTTATTTGGTACCGTGTCCAATTGAGCCTCAAGTTTACAGGTAACATTGTTATTTTTAGCAATTGATCTATTTCTTGGGAAATAAAAACATCGATGTAGCGATAATAATAAAACTGAGAAATTTAAAATATTTTATTGATAAAACTTATACGTTTTGGTAAACTTGGGGCCATCTTCAGCAACAGTATCTAAAACAGACGAAATCGTAGAACATGATAAAACCAAAATTACAACGTTAGTATAATATATATGGAGAAAAAAACACGCGAATAAAAAAGTTTAAAGAATAATAAAAAAGGGAATTTAAAAAACAGCAATATAACTTACTAACAATAGTCTGTTTTAGATACTGTTGCTGAAGATGCCCCAAGTTTAGGCCGAAACGTTCAAGTTTTATCAATAAAATCTTTAAATGTCTCAGTTTTATTATTATTGCTACATTGTTATTTTTATATTTTTATAATTTAATCTAAAAATATGAAGTTTAAAACTGAATAAAACTTAATCCAAGTTATTTTACTAAAAAATAGAACAAAAATAAGTGCAATTTTCGCGCTTGAATGAAGCACAATTATCTTTATTTTTATTTGAGAATTATTATTCTGTTTACTTTAACAATTGACAGTAACATATAACATATGGTTCATACAAAAATGATTAAGGGGTTTTTAATTTAAATTTAAAAAAAGACAATCTAAAAAAAGGTTTTGGGCGAAAAAACCCGAATTAAAACCATTAAAAATAGACAAATTAAACTCAAATCGGGTTCACGTTTTTTGAAAATGGTCATAAAAACTTGTTCTAGCTGCACATTGAAGGACCTTTCTTTATTCAGTTTTTAAAAATGATTTAAATTTTTACAAGAGCCAGGCTTTTTATCGTATCCATCTACCGTAGTGATGGCGTCATAAATAAAAATATTTTATGGCTTTCAAAATAATAAATAGCCTTGAAAAATGCTCTAAGAATAGAGCAGGAAAAAGGGGCGATTTTTTCCCGGGCGTATGTTTCGACAGAAAAGATGTGGACTAGTCTGAGATGAATATTATGTGGACTATAGGAAATTTGCATTTGGTTTGGGCAGCTGCTCACTAAATAAAAATTTCTACCATATGATAATGATTTGTTTATACATTGATCTAATCACACAGCACTGTTGCATATTTTTTAGTTTGATGAAATGTCAATTGAAAAAATCATACTCACAGCAATCTTTGACAAGCGCGAAATTGACACTTTTTCAATTAGAAGGTTATATTTGTATGTGTAAGAAACAACTATAAATTTGAAAAAGTGGCGATTTCACGCTTGTCAAAGATTGCTGTGATTATGATTTTTTCAATTGACATTTTATCAAACCAAAAAAAAAAATGCAACAATGCTGTGTGATTAGATCAATGTATAAACAAATCATTATCATATGGTAGAAATATTTATTTAGTGAGCAGCTGCCCAAACCAAATGCAAATTTCCTATGGAGAATCACGACGGTTAATTCAATGTACACAAAGGTCTCGAAAAGAATTGAAAATAATTTGTATAAAACCGGAAAAAATAAGAAAGTAAAAAGTATTTACAAGCAACTGTTCTTTTAGAATAATTGTTTTAAGTTTAATTGTTATTTTCGTGTATTATGATCTTGTTTTTTTCGTTAACCAAAGTCATATACAAATTATTTTTAAGTCTTCTCAAGACCATTGTGTACATTGAATTAACTGTCGTGATTCTTCATAGTCCACATAATGTCCATCTCAGACTAGTCCACATCTTTTCTGTCTAAAGAAAAATCGCCCCTTTTTCCTGCTCTATTCTTAAAGCATTTTTCAAGGCTAGTCCACCACTTTTTTTGGATTAAATTAAAAAAGCCTAATAAACTATAGTTTTAGCTGCGCACTCACATATGTTTATAATCATTCCGTTGCCGAGATATAAGTAATGTAAGAATTAAAAAAAGTACTCTGTTGTTTTCGCCGTTTTCCGCGCGGTTGAAGCAGATGGCGCTGGGAACTGGTTCGGTTTCTGCCACCAATTAAAACCGGTCTGCTTTTTTGTGCGGGTTATCTGAGATATTCAGTTGTCTGCTCTGTACAATCCTTATGTTGTCAAAACGCTGTTATTGTCCGGTCGAGGTTTTTTTTATTTGTCTATTTTTTCAATTTATTATTTTGATCAATAGATCGATAACAAGGACCTAAATGAAAAAAGTGGCTCCTAAGAAAGTTGCGTAATTTTTTCTTCTTTCCAAAAAGCCCATGTTTATTTTTGAATAATCAGTAACGGAGGAGGAATATCGATTTTAAGAATTGAGCGTTAGAATAATAATAATAATAATAAGAAGAAGAAGATAAACATGTATCTCAAAATTTACCCACGTTCTCTAATTATGGTTGGCGCGGCGCCACGGGGCTAAATCGCCCAGTGGCGCTCCCGCGCCACCTAATGATTCAATCTTAACTTACGTGACTTTTTTTATAAACTAACTGCTTTGTTATTTAGTTCAGCCTTTACTTGTAAAGAAATTAAAGTTAAAACAAAGAAATACAAAAAAAATCGGGGGCTATTAATTTTTTAAGCTTTTGTAATTTCACAGTTAATTTATCTATTTTTAAGCTCATTAAAAAAATTGTTTTTCTGCAGGACCTAGGAAGGAAATTACAAAAAACGGCTTCAGATTGTTTTATTAATTTCGTTAGTGTATAAATTTTTGTACAAAAACTTATTGTTTAAGCAAAAATTTAAATTTAAATAAAAATTGCGAAAAAAAAATCCCCTTACCGGTTTTGCTTTTGCTAATCGATATATAAGTAGACGTAATGTCTGTGTGTGTCTGTCTGTCTGTCTGTTTGTGTGTATGTTCCATAACTTCTCCCTAACCACCGAACGGATTAAGGTGAATGAGGTATCGTTGGAAAGCTTATACCCCAGGGAATATTGTAAGGGGGTTGAAATTTTGAAACAACTTACATGAACATCTGTATACTGGACAACGCGTTTTAACCAAAGGGGGGAGGGACCCTATGGATTTTGGAACTTAAAAAATTTTTTTGACCCAGAATTGGCTCAAACTTATTGGAAAGAGTAATTAGGCATTATAAAGCCAGAATATCATAATTTTTGGAAAAATGAACATGGACATCTGTATACTGGACAACGTTTTTTTTTCAGTAAAAAAGGGAATTACCTTGCTCACCAACCACAAAAGGGATTGGGCTAAATGAAATATCATTGCAAAGCTTACGGTCCGGAGAATGTCATAAAGAGGTTGAAATTTAGAAAAAATTTGCATGGACATCTTTAGCCTGGACAAAACATTTTCACAAAAAGGGGAACCTATGGATTTTGGAAAGTGAAAATTTTTTGTCTCTGAATTGGCTCATACATATTGATAAAAGAATTATCCAATGTAAAACCAAAATGTCATGTTTTTTGGTGAGATTAACATGGACATCTTAATGCTGGACAACGTTTTTTTCACTAAAAAGGGGAACGACCTTCCTCCCCAACCAGCAAAAAGATTGGGCTAAATGAGATATCATTGCAAAACTTACAGACAGGCAGACAGGGGAATGTCATAAAGGGGTTGAAATTTAAAAAATTTGCATGGACCTCGTTTGGTTGAACAACACATTTTCACAAAAACAGGGCCCTATGGACTTTGAAAGTTGAAAAAATTTTTATCTTCAAATTGGCTTAAACTTATTGGTAAGAGTAATTCGCCAATGTGAAGCCAAAATATGATGTTTTTGGAAAAATAAACACAACGTTTTTTTTTTACTAAAAGGAGGAATGACCTTTCTCCTTAACCACAAAAAGGATTCAGCTAAATAAGATATCATTGCAAAGCTTGAATTTTTAAGGAATTTCATAAAAGGGTTGAATTTTTTAAAAAATAAATAACAAGGAATCTTTATGCTGGACAACGCATTTTCACCAAAAGGTAGGACCCTTTTCCTCAATTAAAAAACGGATTGGGCTAAATGAGGTACATTGCAAAGCTTACAGTCTGGAGAATGTCATAAATGGGTTAAAATTTTAAAAAAATAACATGGACAACTTTTTTGAAGTATTTCCGGGCTTTAACCCCGATCTTTAATTGCAAGAAAACAAGCTTCAAATAAAACTTTACTCCGACGTTTCGAAGCAACTGCGTGCTTCTTTTTCAAAGGCTTTTAAAATAAGTGGGTTACAAAGGTTATAAGGTTATTACCCATTTATTTTAAAAGCCTTTGAAAAAGAAGCACGTAGTTGCTTCGAAACGTTGGAGTAAAGTTTTATTTGAAGGTTGTTTGCGTGCAATTAAAGATTGGGGTTAAAGCCCGGAAATACTTCAATATCTGTTAATATGGAACCCCGAAAACCGGTGAAACTTATTATGGACAACTTTATATTGAACAACATATTTTTACCAAAGATGGAAGAACTTTCCTCCCCAACCACAGAAACAATTAGTATTAATGAGATATTATGAAAAACCTTATAGTTCAGGGAGCATCATAAGGTGGTTGAAATTAGTAAAAAATTAACAAGAACATCTTTATGCTGGACAACATGTTTTTACCAAAGATGGAAGAACCTTCCTCCCCAACCACAGAAAAAATTAGTAAAAATGAGATATTATGGAAAACCATATAGTTCAGGGAGCATCATCAAGGTGGTTGAATTTAGTAAAAAATTAACACGGACATCTTTATGCTGGACAACATATTTTTACCAAAGATGGAAGAACCTTCCTCCCCAACCACAGAAAAAATTAGTAAAAATGAGATATTATGGAAAACCTTATAGTTCAGGGAGCATCATCAAGGTGGTTAAATTTAGTAAAAAATTAACACGGACATCTTTATGCTGGACAACATATTTTTACCAAAGATGGAAGAACCTTCCTCCCCAACCACAGAAAAAATTAGTATAAATGAGATATTATGGAAAACCTTATAGTTCAGGGAGCATCATCAAGGTGGTTGAATTTAGTAAAAAATTAGCACGGACATCCTTATGCTGGACAACATATTTTCACCAAAAGAGGGAAAGACCCTTCTCCCCAACTAAAATTAGAGTGGGTAACTGAGGTATCACTGTAAAGCTTACAGTCACAGGAATGGCATAAAAGGGTTGAATTTTGAAAAAAAAAATAGTAAATGAATATAAAAAATGCGGGAAAAATTATTTGTCAGCCGTATGGCTGACACGGGTTACTTGTTTTCAAAAAAGTTAGAAGATAAAAATAAAAAAATGGATTTTTAATTCTATTTGACCAATCTTTAAAATAAATTTCCATAAATGCTTAGTGTGTCGTTTACAAAAATAGTCGATTTATCAAGGTTTTATTATTATTGTATTTATTATTATTATATTATTATTATTTTATTATTATTATTTTATTTATTATTATTTTATTTATTATTATTTTAATTTAGTCTTCCGGATCCACCTTCTCTTACAGGTCCTTTGCATCCGAATACAAAACTTCAAAGCGCAGAGCTTCTTATGAAGGATGAATTACTGGGACCTGAATCTGTTATTATTCTTTCAGGTCCTTATCGTCGTTACTACGGCAAAATGAGTCACATTCATTATAAAATACATGTAATTGTGACTAGTTCTGTAGTTAACAGCGTGCTGTTTTAAATTTAAAATGAGTCAGAGGCACACATATTTTTATACGAGCTCTGGCTCATTTTGCCGTTGTAACGAGGATATAATTGATTTTAGATATTCACTGCAGGTATTGTATATCATATGATTTACTTATTGTACATCTAAGACGCCACCAGGGGCCTGTTTCATAAAAACCTTTGTAAATTCTCATTTTACAAATCTCCGCCTATTTTTTGTAAAATACACAATAAAGGTTTTTCGACTTGTAATCCAGGGGGAGCATCTGCGCGCACTGTTCTGCGCTGATTAGTCGCAGCCACGTCATTTCATCTTTACTGACCGATCAATATTTGACGTGTCGTATATCCTCTATCATGTAATTTACAAAAAATAGGCGGAGTTTTGTAAAATGAAAATTTACAAACGTCTTTATAAAATAGGCCCCAGCAGACTAATTATTTTTCATTTTAAAGAAAACACAAATTTTAAAATACGGTTATTATAAATCGAAATGGACATTTATTTGCTGGTTTTGTGACATCAAATTTTTAGACACAATTATAAAAAATAATATAATGGTTAAATAAAAATTAATATTCCATGTTCTATTGTAGAAGACTCGATATTCGCCGGTACAAGTGATGGAAAAATAGTGGAAATTTCTAAAAGAAAAATTATCAGAGAAATGAATCTTGGCAATGGACCGTGCGGTAACAGTCTTATTTGAAATAATTTGTATATAGAGTAACTCACTTAAATTCGGCCAAGCTTGATTTCGGCCACCGGCTGTTATTTTTGTCATGCGGAAAGTTATGAAATAAACTGCGTATGGGAAGATGGATGACGTGAAGCTAGATCTATCAAGCCATTTTTTAACTTTTCGCATGACAAAAATAACACTCGGTGGCCGAAATTCAAGGCAGCGCAACAGCGACTATTTCAGGTGCAAAACTTTAAACACAACATTATAAGAACTATCAATATTATGCCACTAATAAAAAATAATGACAGAAAATAAAGGAAGAAATTGCAATTCTAAAAAATTTTGCCTACAAAAGATTTTCTATCAGTTGCATTGTTTTTAACAAAATCGACTAAATCTTTCTAAAATTGAAACATTGAATAAATACGATAATATTTAGGCGAATACGATTTGAAACCCACTTGTAAAAAATTTTGCCTACAAAAGATTTTCTATCAGTTGCATTGTTTTTAACAAAATCCACTAAATCTTTCTAAAATTGAAACATTAAATAAATACGATAATATTTAGGCGAATACGATTTGGAACCCACTTGTGGGCGTCCGTTAGGAATGAAACTTGATAAAAGAAACCAACTCATCGTTGCGGATGCTTATTTGGGTCTGTTCCGAATTGATTGGTATCAAAGTAGGTATTAAGGCTGGTTCATACTTATGACAAAACGTCCTTTGGATTTGGACAAAGTCCAAACGACAAAAGTCCTTTTGACTTTGTCCAAAGGACAAATACAGCGTAAAAATGTCCTTTGGGCTTTGTCCAAAGGACAAAATCCAAAGGACAACGTGTTCATACTTTTTGTCCTTTGGACTTTTCCCTTTGGATTTTGTCCTTTGGACTTTGTCCAAAGGACGAATTTTAAGTAGCGTTCATATTTCATCCAAAGGAAAAAGTCCAAAGGACGTTTTGGCTTGTGCAAAGGACGTTTTGGTTTTTCTAAAATTGTCCTTTGGATTTTGTCCAAAGGACGTTTTGTCACAAGTATGAACCAGCCTTTAATCTTATCTTTTTCAGCATAGAGATGAATTCCATTAGGGTGAAACTAGCGGGGTATAAAGTAAACAATTGTTTATTGAGAAAATATCATGTGCAGAAAAAAATGTGACATAACTAACTAACAACGGGTTACATAACTACTGGAAACTTTTTTCATTTTGCCTGGCTTGCGCGTTTATTGTTCATTTATTCCTGGTGAAAAGCAGTTATGCCCTCAATTTCAGCCTGGAAGACTTTAGCTTTAATATATTTTATAAATTATTTTCTAAACTTCATTGACAAATTCTTGTATAAAATTGAGCTTGAGACCTACGTTTTGGGCGCACCAAACGACTTTAATCAATTTTGATCGAAAAAAACGGTAAAATACACGCCTCGAAATATGTATCATAATTTTTTACAAAACAAAAACCAAACTTTTGTTATTTATTTTTAATAAAAATTTTTTATTGACCCTGGTGAATGTTATTTTATACGATATCATGTTATATTTCTAAAAGCATTTTCCAAACAAAACAATTCCATCGAACTAGAAATATATGTGTATAAAAATTGGTAGTCAATAAAACTATACGTTTCAAAATTGCTGGTTTTAATTTGGTAATTCCTGAAAGTATCAGGTTGTAGAGTCATTTAAAATAATTTTTATCAATGATTTCAATTTAATTTTTGCATTTAACGTGCATAATTTTTATGCAAAATATACTTTCTTTTATCTTCACATCTTTAAAAAATAATAAATTTTGATTTTAAAAAGAGGAAAATTTCTGCATTAAATTATACACTATAAGTTTTTTCTTATAAGATAACTGACCTAAGGTCTGTCAGGCCTTAAGTTTTGGACAGCGATATGGCTAGACAGATCGTCATGTGATCTATTTAGCCAAACGCAGTTTCTTTCATAACTATACGCTAACAAAATAATAGCCGGTGGCCGAAATTAAGGCCTGGACGATTTTAAGTCAGTTACTCTACCCATTACCCAAGCCAAGAATGCGTAAGAGTAGAGAATGTCTGACTATGTGTTAAACAATTGGTCTTTATTGCATGTGTTAACTTATATGTTAACATGTAGATGTTTTATCATGTAGAAATAAAAATTTGCGAACGCAAAACTCCCAAATAAAATTTTTCTGCATAATACACTATGGAATAATTGAAACTAGTCAAAGTATTTCACGTTTTAACATATAAAATCATTTATACGTCCGATGCAACAAAAAACCTAGAATATTTGACAACATTACATAGTAAAAACCTCATCTCAGTATTTTCCGTTCACAGTTAATATAAAATTCAAGTTTACAAAGTAAAAAAATTGTAAACGCAAAATGCATACATGAAATTTTTATACATAATACCAAAAATATATAATAAAGAAAAATAAGACACTTAGAACAAACTGCTTGAAAAAACAGGTCCCATTTAAATGGGATCCCATTTAAATAAATCCCATTTAAATGAGACCAGGTCCAATTTAAGTGGGATCCCATTTAAATGAAACTTATTTAAATGTGATCCCATTTAAATGGGACCAAAAATCGAAAGGTCCTATTTAAATGGGACCTTTGTTTTTGAGCAGTTTGTTCTAAGTGTCTCATTTTTTCTTTATTAAATATTTTAAATAATACTGTCAAATAATTCAAATTATTCGAAATATTTGATGTTTTAACATATAAAATAATTTTTACGTTGGATTCAACAAAAAAACGTTCAATATTTGACAACATTACGTGAAAAAACATCACGAAAAAGTTTTACGTTCGCAGTTTTTTTGTTTGCAGATTCGCGGTTAACATGTAGAATAATCTACAGTATTACGTAGAAAAATTATTATGTAGATTATTCCACAGGTAGTAATAGATTTTTTACATGTTAAAAAATTGTACACCGTGGAATAATCTACCTATAATTTGAACTGTTTAACACACAATCGGACATTCTCTACTCTAATGCATTCTTGCCTATACATATTTTTAGAAAATTTTGAAAAAACCGAGCAACGCAATTTAATTAATTTATTTCATATTACAATGTATATATGCATTAGTCATTGTTTGTTAACCGATGGTGGATTAGTTTTTGATAAAATATTATTTTTTATATGCAATTGGCACTAAATAATATGAAAAATATATTCGTCAAATTAAAAAAAAAACTCTACCAATAAATCATTTACACTTTATTGTTTGTTTTTTAATATGTTTTTTCTTTATAAAATATTTTGCTTCAAGTAATATTAATTTCTATTACAAAACAAATCATCAACCATTCATTTTAAAAATTTATTTAAAATTGTTTTATTTGTTTTATTTTTATTTAAAATTGTTTTATTTGTTTTTAAATGTAAAAGTGTTATATTAAGCTGCTCATCATTTTAGTATATCTAAGCATATAAGCATCGAACGCGATATTTATATTAATTATATCAAAAGTATATAATTATATTTTCGATCATATTATGATGATGTGCGATTTTATGTTAATTATTGCGCTGAATGCCGGTGTCATATGATATTTTGACTCCCGGTGTAGAATGACTCCCCGGTCAAAAATCAGGGGGGTCAAAATATCATGCGAGATGTCGTATGATATGTTGACTCCCAGTGTAGAATGACTCCCATCGGGATAAAATGACTCCCCTTATTAACATTGGGGAGTCATTTTATACCGGGATATATTGACTCCACCAAAAATTTCCATACATTATTACTTAAAACTGTGCACTTCCGCTCACTATATTTAACGTGTGTAAGTTCATTGTTAGTAAAATGTGACTTAGGTGTCAGTTTTTCTGAATATTTTTTGCATGGATCCCCTAGAATACCAGTTTATTGTTAATTTTATTGTGGAAAATGAATACCCCGAAAACCTAAACAAAGTTGAGAAAAGAAATTTTCGTAGAAAATGTAACAATTTCGTAGTTGAAAATAAGCCTAAGCCTAAGCCTAAGCCTAAGCCCAGGCATGTGTCATAGTATACACAATTAAGAATAAGTGACATCTAACCAGCGCAAAATGTATGATAAAAATTAAAATTAATTTTTAAAAGTTTTTACAATACAAGAAACAGGGGAGTCATTTTATCCCGCAGGGAGTCATTCTACACCAGCGTACAACCGGTGTAGAATGACCGGGGAGTCATTCTACACCGGTGTATTTTGACTCCGGGAGTCAAAAATTAGGGGAGTCGAAATATCCCGCGACACCGGATATACTTAAATGAACGGTTTAACTAAAATGTGTTTATAGAAAAAGTTGAAAAACTGGTTAGCGGCGACTCACTAGTAGAAGGTAAACCATTACGTTTTTTCAACGATGTCGAAATACTGCCAGACGAAACGATTTACTTTACAGACAGTTCAAGCAATTTTCAACGTCGGGACTTTTTAAGCATATTACTAGAAGCAAAGCCTGACGGAAGGTAATATTGATTTATACCAAACTGCTTTTATCGAAAATTTAATTGAATTTAAAATTTAAAATTTAAATTTAAAATTTTATTGAAAATTTTGAAAAATTGAAATTTTGAAAAATTTGAAATTTTGAAAATTTTGAAAATTTGAAATTTTGAAAATTTTGAAAATTTTGAAAATTTGAAATTTTGAAAATTTGAAATTTTGAAAAATTTGAAAAATTTGAAAAATTGAAAAATTGAAAAATGAAAATTTAAAATTTTATTGAAAATTTACTTTACAGACAGTTCAAGCAGTTTCCAACGTCGGGACTTTTTAAGCATATTACTAGAAGCAAAGCCTGACGGAAGGTAATATTGATTTATACCAAACTGCTTTTATTGAAAATTTAATTGAATTTAAAATTTAAAATTTAAATTTAAAATTTTATTGAAAATTTTGAAAAATTGAAATTTTGAAAATTTTGAAAATTTGAAATTTTGAAAATTTTGAAATTTTGAAAATTTTAAAAATTTGAAATTTTGAAAATTTGAAATTTTGAAAATTTTGAAAAATTTGAAAAATTGAAAAATTGAAAAATGAAAATTTAGAATTTTATTGAAAATTTACTTTACAGACAGTTCAAGCAATTTCCAACGTCGGGATTTTTTAAGCATATTACTAGAAGCAAAGCCTGACGGAAGGTAATATTGATTTATACCAAACTGCTTTTATCGAAAATTTAAAAAAGTTTTTTTTTTTGATTTTGCGCCTAATATTTAGACGATCAAACGAAAAATTCAATATCACGTGTTTATTTAAAATATAAATTCAATCTAATTCAGTCGAATTAAAATAATAACACCCCTTAACAAGTTTTTCCGGAGAAATGTGGCATTTCGAAGGTGTCCAAGTGGTCGCCTTTTAAAACGTTACCACGGTAAAACCTTTGTCCAACCAGAGTGAAACCTTCGTTCTACGTTAGTGGTCGCTTCGTCTGACCGTTGTAATGTGTAAGCTTACTTTACGTATTGTCTTGATCATACTTAGATGGTAAGTAATACTGTATGCGTGGATAAAGTTTGCATATTTGCTTCATTATCAGCTTTAACCGTTCCAATTTGCTTGCTCACTGCGCAGTAAGCGAGCTAATTAAAATGGTTAAAACTGGAAGGATAGCAATTATTGAAATTAATAATTACGCTTGATTTTTTTCTTTAATAAATCACCTTATAATCAT